>ML776791.1:612063-639356 GCA_009831015.1 Picea engelmannii
AAAAGATAATGAATATATAGCTAATTACCATGGGACGATATTCATTCGATCTGCCATCAATGTGCCCATATTTCCTACAATGTTTTGTAGTTTTTTCTATTAAAATTCTTACGGGACGTATGAGGTAACATTTTTTACAAGGGAAATAACATCTACCATCACCCTTTTCACCCGCTTTACTTTGTTCCCCACCTATATTCCGCGACATTCTTTCACACAAATTGTACACAAAAAAAAACTTTCGTAACCGTCGTTGTTATAGAAAGATTGTCGCAACATATTTAAATCATCAAATATTTATAGTTCAATTTAGGTCATCGTCGTCAAAATTGCAATGATCGTGACCTAAATATTTAATTTTTTTACCTATTTATTTGTCATATTTATTAAGTCACTTATAACAGTCAATTCGTCGCTCTTGCGATGAACTTTGACTATATCAATTTAGACAAAGTACATTCATCGAGAGAACGACAAATATGGGGTGGATTTAGATCAAAATTGAAAAATTGAACTTTTTCTCTTGAATTTTGAGACAAAAGAGTACTTTTGTCGTAAGCAGTCGTCGCAGTTTTTCGATATGTAGTAGTGATCCCCTTTGGAAGCCACGATATCCTGACACATGTCTAATTGGTGTCTGATGCTACTATGTACCAGATGATACCTGCCCTGCTGGTCTCACTGGAGTCCTTCTCTGACCCCTGCTGACAAGATCCTCCTCTGCTATGAGGACCTTCTGGATGACATCATGCAAGGTCTGAGGCATCATAATCTTAACCTTTGCACGTATGCTGACATTAAGGCCGAACAATAACTTGTTGACCTTAAGTCTCTCGATATTAAGATGCAGAGCATACCGAAGCAACTCCATAAAATGGGCCTTGTATTCAGGCACCGTACGACCGCCTTGTCTCAAGGCTTTGAACTCGTCGAGATGATGCTCAATGAATTCCTATGATAGGTACCTCTCTTGGAACCGTTCCTAGAACAGTTCCCATGACACGTCTTCAACGACCATGTTCAATTGTGGTAGGAGGATATTCAACCATAGAAGAGATCTCCCATTCAATTGAAATACTACCATGCAAACCTTCATGTTGGAGGTATAGTCACCATGCAGACCTTCTCGAGTTCGCGGTGAATGCTACTTGTACTGACCAGATCGTGCGGTGCACCCTCAGGGGGTGTCGATGCCCTGGCCTCATCTCTGTCCAAACAACTGATAAGTGCCTCAAACATCCACTAAAAAGACGTCATCAGCCCATCCACATCACCCACCGCTATCTTCTTCTGCCCGACAACCTGTTCGTCTCCCTGGGGGTTAGACCCCTCAGGCATTCTCCCTAGCACCCCATCATCTACCTCTGCGACATCCTCTAACCATGATTACCTACATGAATACAAGTCAACTTAATTAGCAACATTATAATCAATTATCATATCAACGAAATTTGAAGTGTTCCCAACTCGTGGGTTGAACCCTCTCTGATACCATATGTAACAACCCCAATTCGTTATGACTACACGCGAAGCAATTTTTTTTTTTTTTTGACAAAAAGGCATTGACGAAAACATTTGAACCACACAACCTAATGACGAACACATGAATGTAGATCAGGAAACAAACAACAACGACTCAATGAAATAACACAACGAGTAGCTGGGCGAGCCATACAAAATCAAAGATAAAAACAACTACCCACCCGACACAAACATGACAATGCCTACAAGATAAAGGACAAAATCCACCATCCCGACACAATGGTCTTGACGACCAGTAACTAGAACCTCTATGCGCGCAAAACCAACACATGAAAGTGTTACAACCCAAGGACCAATAACAACTACAACGAACAATGCCCACAATGGGAAGCACAGAATCTGGCCAAGTTATCTTTCGCCTCTATCCATTAGGGCATGCAATGATCCCCTCATCAAGAATCATGTCGTCACCTGGTGATAGGGGTGACAACAACCATGGCACAACAACAAAATTGGACCCTCAAAAAAAGCTAAAATCGACATGCTAGGAGATCAAGTTAACTATCTAACCCCTGACGACTAACCCTAGCACCCAAACAAAAAGTCAATCAAGAAAAATATCACTTTCATACAATGCAATAAATTCCTTGCATAAAAATATCATTCTATACAATTAAAATATTATTATTAAAACAAAAGTTCGTTGCGACTATATCCCAATTCCCATGTTAGATAAGTATAACTCGGTTTCTCTTAAAACTGGAACTAGTTTTTAACTTCTATAGTTGCTATCCTTTAAACCCCGAACTGTACACCGAGAAAAAAAGGGTTTTAGTGCAATTGAACACCCATTTAACCACAAAGAAAAAATTGATTACAAAGTAAATGATGCGACTTATCAATCCAATATCTCGCTGGCATGTAAGCCATTGTCACATAATTTGCATCTTAACACTAAAAGAAGGATGACGAAAAAAAATTAATCGTTGTTTACAATAAGGAGTTGTTGTGACTATATCAATACTATTGAACATCCCTTTGCTGTCTAAATGGATATGCCATTGTTGTGTAAAGAAAATATAAAGTATCTCATTACTGACTAAACTAGCTCTGTACAATTTACAATTACAACTAAGACTATCAAATCACATCATACAGGTTGTCTATTAACCATTTGAAAATGCTATCTAAAAGGATGAATGTCTAGAAATAATAAGGCTTCCCATTGAGTAATTAAATGATAAGGATATCCAAAGGTAGTTGCAGCCATTCAAGGTATAGAGTTGTTGTCGAACATACATTAAAATCGTAATGAATTTTCACTCAGAGAAAGGTAACATTGGGTGAGTTCGCAGCAGGTGAAATCACAATCAACAATAAAGGTTAGAGTTGTCATTAATGGAAAGAATCATAGAACAAATGGAAATCCCTAAGTTATAATATGTAAAAAGGGGGAAAGCTTTCATCGTAATAAAAAAATGGTAAACAAATAAGACGTTGTCCCACCATCGTTATCAGTCAAGTAAAGGAACTCAACATAGTCACAAATTAATTAGCAGGTTATGAAAATCAAGGACGCTACCCACAGTCACAAAATTCTCTACGCAGGTAAGAATTTTCCAAACGTGGTTTGGAGGTGTTAAAACCACAGTCTATCACATATCTTATATTGTTGAGTCACAATATTACTACTGTCATTCAAATATGTTTCTTCCTATGAAGAAGGAGACTATAACTAAATGAAAATGGTTGCAAGCCACCCAAGTAAAAGATTATGTATATAAATGCAGACATTATGTGATCAATGCAAAGTAAAAGATATAAGTAATGCTGCATGAATCGGGAGTATAAAATCGCTAATTAACAACTGTGAAAACAAACTAGCTGTCTTAGGTAAAAATCGTTGGCAAGATCGGGTGGGACTGGGAAGCCCAAAACGCTACCAGGCAATTGATTGGGTGTATAATAAGCTATGTTTGGCCAAAAATGCCTGGTAAAATTTTCCATCAATTATAATAAAATGCAGAGAAGAAGTGTGGTTGAAAGTACAGTTGAAAGAGTGGAAAGTCATGGTTGAAAGTGTGCAAATCATGGTAAAAAATAATGGCAATGGCTAACCATAAAAAGGGTAAATCACAGTGTAATACAAACTAAAATTTGCAAGTAAATCTACTGTCAATCCATCAAGAAAATGCCAAAAAAAATCGTTGTGTAAATAAAATTTCCATCGCATTCATTCAAGGGTAGATTCGTTTTGGTTTATGTGCTAAAACACAAGCTAAAATATTCTTCCAAATATAATAAATTGCAAAGGAAAAATTTGTGGTTGAAATGTATTGAAACGAAGAGGATATTGCCATAAAAATATAACAAAACATAGAGGTGTTATAAATTCTGAACCCAATGCAACACGGAGATCAAAAGCAGAGGATAACCGTTCAAAAATGAATCAGTCAAGGAAGAAAAATCAAACACAAGGAAGCGCAAGACCAATCACTCATCCATGAATCAATCAATAGGGATAGATAGTTGGGCAAAACATCCTTCACTCATCATCCACACATAGAAAAGTAGGGTATTAGGATATATAGGTCTATTAACAATGAAGTGATGATCATCGATTCGGCTCCTAGACGATTGCTTAGGCATGAAATGATGATCTAGGGATGAGGACAAAGGATAAAGCAAAATCACTTCATAATAATCATTAAAACAAAACAGAACAATCATGGCAATCAAGGATCGCGTTCCAAGGAAGTCAATTCAAGCAGCGAGCGTAAAGCTATGTTGAATTTAAGTTCTCGATTAAAAACGTTGAGTATAAAACTTTTCTTTACACAACTAAAAGTGTAGAAATGAAAGTGAAAGATCAATATTAATCTACCATTCAAAATAAAATAATGTGTATCGTAGCCCAAGGTGACAGTTCTGAGTCATTGTCCCGCACGCTCCATCCCACTCCCTCTTGTCGACCGTTGTGACTTCATCGGTACCACCCAACCAATGCTAGGGGTACTCTTCTTCCCATTTATCCCATCGAGGCAGAAAGGGGCCACACACACTAAACCAAAGAACAACTAGCTCCCATCTCACCTCGCAAGCCTGAGCTACCACTCGTCACCGAGCTAGGTATACGAACTCCCATAAGATAAGTCAATCAAGTCAAAGATTTTGTAGTGTAACCTTACACATCCCAGAAGAGATCCATATTCCTCCTCCTCCCTCCTTTATATAGAGTTTCTAAGTGATTTCTTTCCCAAATTCCCATTTAATTTATTTTTTGATAAATTAATTCAGAAAAATCCTCCCCTGTACGCATGTCACCCATCCCCTTAGTTGCACCATAAATTAATTTTGTTAATTAATTATTTACTCCTATTTCCCTCACCCACCTAAAATAATTCCTAGAATTGCTCCTAGGTGTCCCCATATTCCCTTACACATTTTAATGACTTACGCCCTTACTAATTTCCTAGTTGAGTTCAATTTAGAAAGTTCTTAAATGCAAGTTTCCTTACTAAGTTTGATCCGGATTATTTTCGGCACAAAATGAGAGTGGAGATATAATAAATAAATGCATAGAGATATCATGGATATCCAATAATATAACAGAAATGTATCATAGATGCAACCATAAACACATAGATACAATAATACACGATTTCTATTAATGAAAAAATGTACAGAGACTGTAAACATACAGAGTGAAAGACTCACTAGAATGGTGGCAGCTTATCTCTGAGAAGAGATGTGACGACTACGCGCCTTCACAAGAATATGATTAAAATGAGGCTTTGAAGGCCTTTTTACAATAAAAATGAATTCCCAAAACCCTAGAAATCCAAAAACCTAAACCTAGGAGATGAAGCGCCAAAAATCATGTGGGCCCCGTTTGGGTAAGTTAGTACATCAACTTGTCGGGGTCGTAACTTTTGCATGCGATCTCTATTTTAGGCGCATGATAGCCCATTGGAAATTTATAATCGAGGATATTCATTTTGGGGGATAAATTATTCCTTTGGATATCATTGAGAATCTTAACCCCGAAAAACCTTCATTTAGGCCCTAAAAATGGCCCCGGAAGTTAAAAACTGCTAAAAATAGTAAATTACCAAAATTGCCAGAAAACTGTTTTGAGCCAATTGGAAAAGGTGGGTGGCCATTGATATCCACATGGATCAATCCTCCCTCCTTAGGAAGAAATGGTCTCCATTGCGTTGATTTCCTAGGGGAAAGGGGGAAGCATTTGTTGAGTCTGAATCTTGGGGAGTTGTTTGCCTTGATGGAGAAGTTGTGTTGCTTAGCTTGTTGAAGGCTATCACGAACCTGTGGCTGGAAGGGTTGGACCTTTTTAACTAGTCTGGCTACTTGAGATGATTGTGTGCATAAGGAATTTTTACGCTCTGCTGCAACCTTGTTGACCTGCTTCTGTTGGATAGAAGGTGCTTGGGCCAAAGCTGTGGTGGTTGCAGTATCCTTCTATTCCACTTTTGAACAGATTGTGAAGAAGATGAATTTTACAGTATGAGAGACTACCTTGTGGAACTGTTTAGGTGGAACAATAGTTAGAACTACCTCTAGTATTTTGTAGAGATGACCCCCTAGAGAAACAATGACACTACAGGGTCGAGACTCATAAAAAACATGGCGTCTCCACATATATGGCTGGCCCAAGATAACATCATAGACATCTAGTGGGGAAACATCACATAATACCTCATCCTTGAAGGGTTGGATGTCGTATGAAAATCGACACTGTTGGCTGACACAAAGATCTCGTCCTTGGCGAAGCCAGCCTATGTTGTATGGTTGCGGGTGTGGAGTTGTTGACAATCCCAATTGTTTGACGACCTATGCTAAGATGAGGTTCTTCTGGCTTCCGCTATCAAAAATAAAATGCAGAGGGGTCCCCTTCACCCACATATATGAATGAAAAAGGTTCTCCCCCTCTTCATGATTTGTTGGTTCTTCTGGTTGAATTCCTGCATTTGTGACAATAGCAGTGGGGTCTACATCAATGATCTGTCCTTTACTAGTATTTTTAGAATTAGATTCTCAATCAAGGTTCAACTCCTTGTCTTTGATCTTAGAAACCAATGACTATTTTAAGTGACATTCATCAGTGTTGTGCCAGGGGATTTTGTGGAAATCGCACCATTTTTCAGTGTCCTTCTTTGTCTTCCCGTGAACCTTCTTTTCCTGTGGCTTAGACTGGTTTTTGGAAGACTCTTTGTTAGGGCCATCTTTTTCATACTTTGGTTGTTGCAGATTTATAGACCCAAACTCCCATTTGTTCTGATGATTAAATTTCTGCTCGATTTTAATAGCATATTGATAAGCAGCACTGAGTGATGAGATGTTGAGAAAATCCATTTCAGTTTGGATGTATCTATGTAGAGCCCCACGGTATTTTAGAGCCAAATGTTGCTCAGAATCTTTGATACCCAACTTGGTGCACAAGGTATGGAAGGTATTGGTGAACTCCAACACTGCTTGGCCCCTCTCTTGTCGTAGTGTGGTCCATCTCATGTACTAGTCCTCATAGTTGCAAATAGGGTAATACTATTCCTTTACCGCATCCACAAAAAAATCCCAAGTGGGCTCGGCCCCATATATTCCAGAATCCTCTGTGGAAATCTGCTCCCAATAATTTTTCCAACAATATTTGACATGGGGGAGAGCCTTGAGGAGTGTGAAGGTGATCTTTTCTCTATCGGAAAAATTGTGAACAAAGCAATAACCTTTTAACGAATTTAACCATTTGTCTAGAGCATCTGCATCTATCTGACCTTCAAATATTGGAATATCAAAATTGACATGTACCTTGAAAGGAGAGGTGCCTCCAAAGTGGCTGCTTGATGAAGATGTCCTTGCTGCTATCGACAGGCATTGAAGAATGTGGGCAAAGTTCTCCATCATTTCATCCCTCTGTCGCGTGAGAGCTTGCTCAAGAAATAGATTGATAGGATCGTCTGCTCTATTTTTTTTTCTTTTCTTCTGCCATTGACTGTTTCTTGGGTGTGCAAGAGAGATTTTCCTCAAGAGAGAAAAGCTCAAGACCCAACTTTCTATACTTGGACCTCGTTGTGGACATGCACTAAAAAAAAATGATCAAGAGCAGCATGCTCTGATACCACTGATCCAGATTGTTTTCGGCACGAAATGAGAGTAGAGATATAAAAAAGAAATGCATAGAGATATCGCATATATCCAATAATATAACATAATTCTATCATATATGCAACCATAAACACATAGATACACTAATACACGATTTCTATTAATGAAATAAATGTACAGAGACTATTAAAATACAGAGTGAAAGACTCACTAGAATGGCGACAGCTTATCTCTGAGAAGAGATGTGACAGCTACTCGAATTTGCAATAAGATGATTACAATGAGGCTCTGAAGGCATTTTTATAATAAAAAAGAATACCAAAAACCCTAAACATCCAAAAACCTAACCCTAGGAGATGAAGTGCCAAAATTCATGTGGGCCCAATTTGGGTAAGTTAGTACATCAACTTCCCAGGGTCGTAACTTTTGCATACGATCTTCGTTTTAGGCGCATGATAGCCCGTTGGAAAGGTATAGTCGAGGAGATTCATTTTGGAGGCTCAATCATTCCTTTGGATATCATTGAGAATATTTATCCCAAAAAACCTTCATTTAGGCCCTCAAAATGGCCCCGGAAGTTAAAAACTGCTAAAAATAGTAAATTACCAAAATTGCCAGAAAACTATTTTGAGCCAATTGGAAAAGGTGGGTGGCCACAAATATCCACCTGGATCAAATTTATTCATTCTTATTTTCCCTCATGTTTCCATTTTCTTTATGTTTCCCCCTTTTTCCTTTAGTTTCCCAATCCTTTTTAAGTTTCCCTCTTTTCCCATTTTTATCTAAAATTCAAATTAGCAACTGTAGAAAATTACCCTTTTACCCCTCTTCCCTTTTAATTAATAAATTTTAATTAGCATATGTAGAAAAACAATAAATTCCCTTTTAAAATTTTAATCCCTCAATATAATTTGATTTTAAAAATTAGTCGAATTTGTTACCCCCTTTTCGTCACATGTTTAATGATGATTATATATATATATATATTATCACAAGTATCACTTAGACCTAGATTTTAATTTCCGAGGTTGGGCGGCATTTTATTAGAGAATTTTTTTTTAAATCTTTGTTATCACATTATTAGTTCTAAGGTCATATAGGTTTATTCACTTATTAGTTAACAACGCGATGTGCCCTTTAGGACGCAGTAGGTGCTGCAAGGGTGCCAATCGCCTCATTATGTTTCCCTTGCACGACGTGCCATTCAGGACGCACTACATTCTCCAAGGGTGCCACTCACATCTTTCCGTTTTTATTGTGCGATGTTCCCTTCAAGACACACTACATGCTCCAAGTGTGCCACTCGCCTCTTTCTATTTTTCTTGCGAGACATTCCCTTAAGGACGCACTATGTGCTCCAAGGGTGCCACTCACCTCTTGACTGACTTGGTAGACATCAAAAACCCCTGGAGTCAATACTCCGCCAGGTGATCTTGTGGGAGACTAAGGGCCTATAAGGAATAAGACCCCTGCCTTATTGCATGCCCCTTAGAATCATTGTGAGCGACTATTGCAATCTGACCTCACGGCATCGTGGGTCTTCTCGAACTAGGTAATCATTAACCTACATTTCGAGCCACGATGAGAGTGCTAGTAGGTTGTGGTAGGGCTATTGTCCACACCTCTCCCTCAACGTCTCTGGTTGTCGTGCGTGGCCCCTCTACTCCACATGTGAGTCTAGCCAACAAGATATCCTCAGCCTACATCATCAATGAATCATGTCAAAAATAAAATCCATAATCATAACATCTAATTAGATGCACATATGTCATATATACAACAATCAAACCCCAATAGTCCACTCCCTGACTCGATCCAGAGTCCAAGGGTTTCATCGATTTCTTTGCATCCTCGAGGTCCAATATCTTTCACACTCAAGAGAACTGAGTCAATAACACTTGTCTATGTCAATACAACAAAATAACATGTCATCATATCCATAATGCCTCATAATCATAATCAAATGCCCAAGAGTATAATAATCCGGATCACTTGCAAACAAGTGTCCTCAAAGAATAAATTCGCTTAGTGGGTGCAAGAGCGTGATGCTACATGTTGGCTTGAAAAATATTCTAGGATTCATAATTATAGAGAAGTTCATATCTATATTTGACCTTAGGAGGATAAGCTAAATATTGAAGAAAGGAAAAGTATTTTGAAATAAATGATAAGAAAAGAAGGAGAAATAAAATTCAAGTTCCTAATTTGAAATAAAAAGAAATTTGGTAATTGGATGCATTGTGATTAATTAAGTTTCATGAGTATTTGGTAAGAAATGAAATCTTACCAGGAATTACACAATAAATTAATGTCCAAAGGGGAAATATTTGGAAATAGTAATTATTACTTGGAAATAGAAAAGAATTGCATGAAGGTAGCAAGACAGTAAATTCTGGTAAAACTATAGTTTTACCATGGGGAATTTTACCTCCAAGAAATGTAATATTCTGGAAAAGAATATAAACAAATAAATTGCCCAAATTTATGTGTGTTTCTAAACAAATCTTGAATGAATAGTAAAGACTGGTAACCCCTGGCAACTTTCCAAAACTACCATTTAAATGTATTAATAATTGGGATAATAAGATGAGAGAGCTATGTATTAAACTTTATAAATTCCGGTCTCATGCGTGAGAAATGGGAGATTCTAAATTTTTTCCTTTATGTGAAAAGCCTTAAACCATGCCAAGTTTTCCTAATTTTAATATTTATTCTCTGCACGGGTCTCTTTGTGCTCTTCAAGGATTTTGTTGATAATGTATTTTTATTTCTAAAATTTTTAAGGTCTCGAAAATATAATTTTCTCTTTCTTTTTCTTTATGTATAAATAATAATAGAAAAGATCCTTTCAGAGCATGGTTGTCACAGAGAAGAGAAAGGATGAATTGATCGGAGTACACTGGCCTATTGTATTATTGTTAAATATTATAATATTAAATATTAATATCGAACCCCTTTTGGAGTTTGTCCATTGAAGAAAGGAGAAGCAAGCATACAATCGTAGTGCCAAGAGCTCAAAGTGTGATGGCCTTAGTATTATATATATATAACACTTTCATTTCTAAAATTTTTAAGGTCTCGAAAATATAATTTTCTTTTTCTTTTTCTTTATGTATAAATATTAATAGAAAAGATCCTTTCAGAGCATGGTTGTCGGAGGGAAGAGAAAGGATGAATTGATCGGAGTACAATGGCCTATGGTATTATTTTTAAATATTATAATATTAAAGATTAATATTGAACCCCTTTTGGAGTTTGTCCATCGAAGAAAGGAGAAGCAGGCATACAATCGTAGTGCCAAGAACTCAAAGTGTGATGGCCTTAGTATTATATATATACATATATATAACACTTTTGTTTCATAGTTTGGTTATCAGAAGAAAGAGATGGGAGCACATGATCAGAGTGTGAAGAGCTCAGAGTGTGATGGCCGAAGTATCATATTGTTATATATTATAATATTAATTTCTTTCCTTTTTATATATTTGTTGTTGGGTAAATGACAAGGGTGCACATGAAGGAGGTGAACAATATTTGAGGTATTATGAAATTAAATAGAATATAATTCCTCAAATCTTTTTGGAGCTTGGTTGTCGAAGAAACAAGAAAGGTGCACATGAATGGAGTGTGAAATCTTGGATCCAAGGGCCCGAGGTATTACAATATTAAACAATAATATTTAAATTTCCCTACAATGGATTTCGTAAAGAAAATAATTTGCATGGTGTGTTCGAGGTCCAAAATCCCTATGCATTTTATTTGAAATTTAATAAGGTTTATTATAACACAACTTGGGTGCTTTATGATGGAGCTAACTACATTATAAAATAATTTGGGTGATTTACAATTAAATTACTTGTATTATGATAAAATTAATTAATTGCATTATAATGTGTTTATAACCTAGATATTTAAATTAGCACTAAACCATTCCCAAGGGAAGGAGAGAGAAAGTAAATCCTCATTAATTATCAGACCTGTTATTGCGCAGTTTGTATTTTAGGTCATAGGATATAGAATAAGGGGAAAACTAGCGTAACAGGAACCACCCCACCCAATGTCACCTCGATGGGGGGCTCTTTCTGTTTAGGGAGGTTAGCCCAGGGGAGACATCCCCAGTAACTTGGGGTTTGAAGAGGAAAAGAATATAAGGTCAAGAAATAAGGTTTTCCCTCCTCTCATGTTACCACCAATATCAGATAATCCGACTAATCAGCCAATAAAGAAGTGAAGTCTTTGTTGAGAACACCTGCCCAGAACAAGACAATAACAACACTATATGTATATTTGCAGGCTATAATTCAAAAGGTTAGTATTTCTTGATTATCTGATTTCATTTAACAAGCAATATAATAGATAAGACGAGGTCAACGTTTTACTAATTAGCCAATGAAAAATCACCAATTCATCAATATCTATCACAAAATGACCAAGCCAACAGTATTTTCTATCAACAATAGCTCAATAAATGCTTGACATCATCATTAATTACTGAGTTAGAAGGCTTGTTGCGTCAGGTATGACATCAGCCCTAGTTAGTGGTGTTAGGGTTAGTTAGGGTTTCAGAATTTGAAAGTTTGAAAGATGATTTTACACACTACAAGCTCAACATTGGAAAGAATATCAGTGCCTTAGGGTAAATGGAGTCAAAGTAAGGGCAAAAGATCTCAGGAGGACTTAAACTTAGAGACTAGAGAGTAGGGTTCCAAGGTGTTGCAATGGAAGGGCCCTAGAATCAAAACCCTAAGGGAAGGAGGCTCATTCCGGTGTTGCTTAAGAAAGGCTTCATGCTCCTTCCTCTTTCTATAAATACAGTTGCCAAAATGGCTAGCTTCAAAGTACAGATCTAAAGGAGAAAAGTGTTGCAGGAGAAAGGATTTTCAAACCCTAGAAGGTTAAATCCCTAGCTGTAGAATTAACTAGGCCTAGGATGTCTCCTCTATTCAACCTATAACTTTAATGCTAACTCAGAAAAAGGAAGAAAAGTGTAGCAACGACTAGGCTATATCTTCCTTTATCAATGGCTAAAACAATTTCTCAAACATGGGGACATATAGCAATGACCTACTAGTGTGCTTGCTACCTAGGGTTTCAAGATTCAACAATATAATAGCAATATAATAGCACCATGTAAGAAATTAATCCTACAACCATTCACTTAAGAAGTTTTGCATGAAAAATTCACTTACATATCATGAATAATGCATAATCAAACCCTAGTTGAAAACCTTCCATGAGAGAAACACCATATATGCTAAGAAGAATCCTCCATGAAGAGTTGTGCCTCACTTAGAACACCAAAAATACCAAGAAAAATGATAAATGATAGTCTCTCACAAGAGAGTGAGTTATGTTATGTCTGAAATGAGGAAAAACATCCTCTATTTATACCAATCCATGACCTTTCAATTAAAATTTAGGTCATTAAAACAACCGACAAGGATGACTACAAAATTTACATTGTTTTTACATTAACTGCTAGAAAAATGACACAATATGAACAAAAGTGGGACGTCATGCCCTTCTGAGGGAGACGTTGGCCCTTTTTGGGCATTTCCAGCATCTAGAAGCCAGATGTTGGCCCTTCTAGGGCTCCTCCAAGCTTCCACATGTGCCAAACAGTCTCATCATACTCCCACACACTCAGAATAACATCCTGCTCTCCTAGGTAACGTCATGTCCATCAAGGGATAAACGTTCCATCTGAAGTGGGTGACCCCCCCCCCCCTAGGCCAGGTTCCGCCAAAGTGTCCTGGATGGAATGCATTTCTTTCTTTTCATGCAATGGCTCATCATAACGTTGTCCTGTCTTTGCCATCCCAACAACCATTTGATGGGCTCTTCAGCCCCATGGAGGTCCGAGCTAATCATATCCCCATGTGTACCAGTCCACTGGTACCTGTTCGTCGGGTATGGTCCTGCACATTAAAAACTTCGCCCTCCATGGGCTCATCAGTCCTCAGGATCATAGCAATGTCAATCATGTTTCATCATTAAATTTATCAAGTACATGCATAAAACCCCTAACATATCCTCTAATATCTCAAAGACATTACACTAATCTACTATACAAAGTTGAAGAAATAGACAGAATAACCTATTGGGCCAGTATCCATAAGAAAAGGAAATTCTCCACAGAAGATCATTCAAGCCATGTACATGAAGTGATATGGTTTAAGGAATGTCTAGTTACTGTGAAGACCAGGGGTAAGTATTGTTTGTGGGTGCCTTTGTAGGAGGTGAGTTGTACTCATCATGGATGCACTTTTTCCAAGCCCCTTTATTGCCTTTATTCTTTATTTATTGCTTTTTCTTTCTTTTTACTTTAAGGTCTGACTAGAGGACACTGCCTTGGCGTGGTGACCAGAGCTGAGAGTGTTACCCACTGGTATTTTCGCAAAAATGATAAGGCTGGCTCGTGATGAGACCCCCTTTCCCTTGGCCATGCAACCAAAGGTCACTGCCCTGGCGTGATGACCAGATAATGGCAATGTCATACTGCTAGATACCTATGAACATAATGGGCCAGCTTGTTATGAGACCTCCCATCCTCTTGGTTAGGTCTTGTTTTATTATTTTTCTTTGGGTCCCTTTTGTTTCTTATCGAGAGGCCTTTTATTGCCTTCTCGGGGATCCCTGGGTGAAGCATCTCTAGGATTTATTTCTTATGGATTTTATCTTTTACCAGCTGCTTTTACCCCCTGGGCCTTTAGCCCCTTCTTCCCATAGGACAAAGTGTAACCCTCAAAGGTCATCCTGATGCCCGGACTAGGGGAATGGGATGGATGTATGGGAGATAAGATGTAAAGTGATAGTATGGTGGGAGCGGATGATGGCTCTTCAAATCGCCCCTGGTGGCTAACCAAAACCCATGGATACCAGCTTGCTAGGGTATCCTGTTAATCCCCCCAACAATGGTCAAGTGGGTTATTGTAAGATCCAAGCAGTTGTCAGAAATGTAAGGAACCCGATGCATATATAAGAAAGTTATAATGATCAAACATGACACATACCATGATACCTGGACCAATTACCTCATGGAGCAAGAGTCTTCTCTGATGCAATTCCAAGCCAATGGCGATGGTTGTTGTTACTACTGATAGGACAAATCTGGCGAAGAAAAGAAGGATGGGCCCTCTAGGGCCATGCTCAGGTCAATCCTGCTCTCAGTACTCCATGTCTAGGACTTGTGGGCCTCGAGACATGATCTCCTAGTTATCCCTAGAAAATGGGGATAACAAGACCAATATATCAGGCTAATAAAAAGTGTATTTATGAGGGTATTTAATTAATGAATACTAATTATCCCTAATGAGGATTAAATAATTGAATAATGAGGAGTGGTATTTTAAGAAAATATTGATTAAGTAAATTAATTAGTTTATAACAAATGGACAAGTGTCAATATTTGGTCGAGCTAGCCTTTGTACACCATGGTGACATGGCGCATTGTGATGGGTCCATGTGTCAAGTGGATATTGAGCCATGTTTCACGTCAAGAAATAGGTACATAGTGGAAACGGTGACCAAGGTGGTAGGTGAGATTCAATCTCAACCATATATCTCCAAGGGACCCACATAAGATAAGTGAAACCGGAGCATGAGAAGGGTTGTTAAATGTCATGCAAGTTGGAGACTACAAAGTAATTAGATTCATTGATTTCCCAATATTGGAGGGCCATTGGATATGTAGGTTAAATCCGTAAGAATGTGTGTGGTCAAAGAGATTCTATAGGAGTGGATTCTGCGTCGAGAATCTGCTAAACCCGATGGGAAGACTTCGATGGAGAATAAAATATCCCAAGTAATCCAAACTATCAGACTATAGAGTTAGTTGGGCCAAGTAGCATATGCCATGTCAATGCCATGTCGAGAGGCATGAGCGATGGGGAACCTCATGGTTTACATGTGGCACTAAGATGGACTTAATGAATGAGAGTTTGAAAACTTTCGGAGGTTGTAACTTCTTATCCATAGCTTAGTTTTGAGCATGGCTATAGTCATTGGAAATATCTCATGCATCATAATACAATGGTACCCTCTAGATGAGGCTTTGAGATGGTTGAGGAAAAGAAAAATATTAATACCCCATCCCTTAAAAAGGTACTTAGGGGGTTGGGTGTCTTACAAAGTGGTATTAGAGAAGGAAAAAACAATAGGCCTGGATGGGAAAAAACCATTTCCATGAGTGGTATAACAAAGCCAAGACAAGCCTGTTAGAAAGAGTTCCTCTACTTTGAAAAAAAGTTTAGGTATTATCTGCACAAGGTCCATCATTGAAATTTAATTTTGTAACTTGTTACAGTAGAAAAGTTACATGTTGATTTTCATCAGAAGGAGCATATTATTTCTTTATGATAACTACTCCTACATGAGTTGGGGATATGATGAAAAGCACTAACAGTTGAACCTGAATGTGAACGACTAAAAATGGAAGAGTCATGTTAAGTGTTTCTTAATCCCAAAGGATGGATAAACTAGTGATTATAATGTTGCCTCTAAGTATGGGCAGTTGGAGCCTCTGGAATTTATGATGGTTGTTTATATATGGGCGAAGAACCTTACGAAAATTTCCCTATGGTTAACGGAATCTAGTATGGTTTGTTGGAACCCTGAAAATTATAATTGTTGACTAAGCCATGTATGTATAACTTCTAATGACTAGGGGACTGATGGGAGATTGTTGTGTCAATTTACTTTACCTATAATGAAAGAAAATTGTTTCTAGAATAACCCAGTTAAGCAAATAAACGAGAGTCCTTTGGACCATTGCTAGTCCTCCTGGAAGAGGTAAAGTGATATGAACATATGTACAATTTTATGAGCTCATGACTGTAATAAGAGAATGCATATACCTATTAACCTAGAATCTTGCCTATGCAAGTGAATGCAAAAGTAAAATAGATGGAATATGTTTTCACTATAAGCATGGGTAAAATGGTTGTTACACGAGGATATGATGGAATGCATATGCCAAAGATTGAGCATGCATATAAAATGCATATAGACTAATTATAGTATGTTATTGGATGTAAAATATGGTTATGTCATGGATCATATGGTTAATGATGATCTTATTATAGAAGCATAAGTAAAATGTTGATGATATTGATTACATATTACCTTATGAGGATAAGGTAGAATGGTTAATGAAATATTGATCCCAAATTTGGTAAAGGAAGTGTTTGGGAATTTCTATATGACCAATGGGTCAGATTGACATCTATAGGTGGATGGTAGCCATATGGGTATATCTTGGCATGCTCAAGTAGTAGTGAGAGGGAATCTAGAAAAGGATTCCCTTGATAAAAATGTTTGTTGACCAAGAATGGTTTGAAGGATGAAGAGAAGCTAGATTCTTTGTCTTGTTTCCTTGGGCACTATTGGAATTGCCCAGATTGTATTTCTAGGTTGTGGAGTACTTTTATAGCAGTTGAGGAAAGAGTATTTTTTTAACGTTTGTTGTCATGTAGAAAAGGAAACATAATTATGATTATGTCTGTTAGACTTTCCATGTGAATGACTATAACCTCTCAACACATAGGCAAACATAGTGTTGAGTATTCATATGAGACTCATCATAAGAATGGATGTAAGATATTCGGGAGGAAGGATATGGAATTTTGAAATTTCCATGCATGTGAATGACATGGAAAAGTGTGCAAGGAGTAAACTTGCATGTCAAATATTTATCTATGTTTGTATATGGTTGAGTGCATGGATTGAATTCATTATAAGGTTTCGCAATATGAAGACTAATATTCAGACCAAAAATATATGAATGAATGATATAAAAATGTGCAAGTGATGCACATGTATGATGTATGAGTATATGTATTCTAAAGGCATGATATGACTACCTGAATAAGTGAAATGTAAGGAAAGAATTGCACTTGCTAGGATTGAATAGATACCATGGATGCATGGATGACTCTATTTTGAAGAGTCGTGATTGTTTTGTTTTGAATAAGAGATTGAGGGGGATGTGATCCATTTCATCATGAAAAACTAGTATAAATTGATGAAAGAGTAAATGAGTAGGGATGTTTTGTTGTCATGATAAAATGAAACATGATTATGCTTTTAAAGAATACATGTAAACGATTTTGAACAATAATGAACTAATTAATTTTCAATAGATACGGAAATGAAACCATAAAGTGTGCCTATGGTGGAAACACACATCGCATGATAAAGCATGTGATTAAAGCACAATGTGAATGCAAATTGATGGAATAAATGTGCATGTGTGAATGCACAATCTAAATTCATAATAGAGATGCATGCTAATAATTCCTTATGGAATATTGGGTTAGAATATGAAATGACAAAGTTGAGGCTGACTCAAGGTTGAGGTAATCTCAGATAGTGATGGATATGCAATAAGAAAGTTTCATGATAAGACAATTGCATGTGGAGGAACCGTGTGAGGACTCTTTTAGGAGAACATAGTCATAATCTTAATGAATGCTAGAAAATTATACAATAGACTACAAAGTCTATTTGTATAAGAATCATGAATTTCATTTTAAAATATAATGCATGAGTAAAAGATATGCAAATGAATGTTTACCAACCTGATTTTCTCTTTGGTGAATGTGAAGAATGCACTAGTTCTTAATTTGCGAGTAAAATCTTGTTGTTGTGGCATGTTGAATTATCCAAGGGAGTCAAGATGAAATTTGGTTGAAACTTCTCAGAAAAAAGATAAGGAAAATCCCAAGAGGGACAAATTACTTAAGCAAAGGAGTAGCAAAGTAGAAACACTTTCCTTGCTCCGAAAACTCTGATTTTCTTAACAAAGTTATAATTCTCAAAAATGAACAATTGTGAAAGAAAAGGAAAACAAGCAAATAATTATTTTATATGAATAGGCTTGGTTGATCCATGTTAAGTAAAGACAATGAGGCCTTGGAAATAACTCAACCCAACTGAAAATTTCCAGACTATGTAGGAGGATTTGGAAAAGAGGGAAGAGTCCCTTAACCTATTTCCTTGATTTTATTGTGTTTATCTAGAATGAGAAACTAATATGTTGATGGAAGTAGGATACCCAACAACTGAATTATTTTTATGGTTGCACTAGCAAGCACAATGAGGGTTAATGTGATGAAGTACGTGTAGATATGCTAGGATATATCTGATAATGCTTGTTGCTTTAGACGTTATGTACATGCATTTTATTTAACATGAAAACTAATATGTATGTGATTGTAATTATGCCTATTAAGTGTAATAAAACATTGGAGCTATTGAGGAAGAACAACTACCATTGGTTGACAACCTCAGAAAGAAAATAAATGCAAGAGTGATGTTGTTGAAAGACTATTGAAAGGACTTTGGGAGTTCCCATGAAGCACCAATGATGAGGTAATATCTATAACATCCAGTCCTAATGATCACATTTTCATAACATTGTTTATTCTTTGAGGAAACTTGTGTGCAAGTGATCTGGTTAAAACATGGTACATTATGATTATCAGTTTTGGTTTATCTGTTTATGTTGTGATTTAAAAATGAAATTGAGATGCTATTGATAATGTCGTATAGTATCGACAGGTATTATGATGAGGTTTCCTAAGTGTGAAGGAAGCATGACATGATTATGATGATGATGATGATGATGACATCGACCGACTTCTTGGGACTCCAAATTGAGTCAAGGAGTGGATTATTTACTTTGGTTATGAGTACTTGATTTATTACTCATATGTTGTATGATGATTTCAGTTATGGATTTCATATATATGAGTTATTGATGTTATATTTGTTAGTGGATGTAGGCATGGTGACGCTTGACAATCCAACTCACATATGGAGTAAAGGGGTCATACAAATATATCAGATGGATGAAGGAGAGATCTGGCAGCATCCATGTCACAACCTACTAGCACTCTCTCCATGACCTGAACTGAAGGTTAACGATTACCTTGTTCCGAGAGGTTCATGATGTCGTGAGGGCTAACTGAGATAGACGCTCACAATAATTTATAAGGAGTGAAAAATAAGGTGGATTCCTTATTCTTCAGTAATCCCTTTGTGTCACACAAGGTTGACCATTGGAGTATTAAATCCGAGCATCAGACAACTTCCAAACTAAGTCAACAACGAGTAGCACCCTTGGAGCACATTGGTGCATCTTGAAGGGCACGTCACATGAATAAATTGTTAGTCAATAAAAATCTAGAAGACCCTAGAAAATAAAATGAATACTTAGACCTGTTAGAAAATACAAACAATTAATTAGAGCCGAGAGAAAAGAGAAATGAATTTATATAATTTTATGTTAAATTTGAAACATAACATATTATTATCTAAGTTTATTTGTTATGATTAATAAAATTCTAGAAATTGTAGGAATGGGTCTAAGGTAGAATAGACTAATTAAAATCTAGAGGGAGGAGAATAAATTAATACATGTGCACAATATGTGCATGAAACTAATAAAAGGAATTTTTTAATTAAAATAAATTAACTCATGAGAGAATGGGTAGTCAACATGGGGTTAGAATCCTAAGTCAATCTAGACTCAAAATCCTAACTAGAAGAAGAGTCTTAATCAAACTCCAACATAAATTAGTTGGGAGACACAATAAAAGAGAAATTGGGGAACTAAGGGACAACTGGGAGAAAATATAAGAACTAATTGAGGAGTGTGAGGGAAAATGCATAATTATTTAAATTTAAAAGGATTAAACATGTGCAACTCGGGGAAAGTGAGACATGTGTTGGGGGTGAATAATCGTTAATTTAATTATTAAAAATTAGTTAATATTGTATGAGAAGACAAGTGTCAAACCAAAAAAAATTATAAAAGAAAGGAAGGGAAGAAGGAGAGGCACCCTATTGCTGGATGAATGAAATGTTCTTGAAATTTCTATTGACTAAGTTAATTTGAATGAGTTGGGCTACAATCTTGTGCAAGAGGTCGAAGCCTCTCCTTGCGAGGGAAATATTGAGCTAGTTTGGACCTGAAAATCTCATGTGTGTGACCCCTTTGTGGCTTGAGGGCTAAGGGGGGAGAAGATTATCCCTAGCATTGGTTGGAAGGTACCGCTGAGGTATTTTGATTAGCAAGCGAAAGGAAGGATCGTTACAAAAGCCAAGCTTCCAAATTGAATACCTTCAACTGTCAAACTTTGTTGGGTTACGATATTTATCAAATTAGTTTATCATTGATTTGTAAAGAAAGGAAATTACAGATATATATAAAAGTGTTGTTGCAAACCTTCTGATTTTCGTACAACAATTGTAATTGATTTTCCTAGATCGAACGTGATCGGAATTAAAGTTGAACATTAGTTAAAATTCTACTTATTTGAATTTTAGTTAAAATGCTACTGAGAGAGTAAACACAATAAATGACTGTTGTCATACAATGAATGAATTATCTGATTGCCAGTTGGATAGGATCACTTGACGTGGACATGAATGAATCGTGATGGCCATACATAGATATCAATGATTTAACATAATGGTGAATCTGTAAAAAACATGGGCATCATTGATTAATACAATGATAGTTTTATGTAAAACTAAATTTTATTTCGCATCTTACTAATTACTAATAAACATCCATATCTTCATCAACTGTTAAAAAAATAACTACAGCTAATAAAAACCATTGTTAAACCACCTAAGAATAATACCTTACCACCTATTGGAACCAATCTTCTTCCTCAGTTTAAACTCTACGGGGTGTGAAGCGGCTGTGTAGTTAATGAGTTGACTTAAGTTTACCATTATGATACATGTAAGTGATAGATGTAGTCATTGATATTAGAGTTAGTCTAGTGTTACCTTACTTATTTGCAAATGGATAGTATTACCTTACTTATTACAACCTTCTTACTCCTAAAAGAAGAAGAATCCGGGTATTTAAGTACTTTATACTTGCTCGAGTAGAATAGAGTGTAGTCTAGTGTTGTAGTGATGACTAATAGTTGTTGGTTTTTTTGTAAACTTAGGTGAAGTTCCCCATGTGAGATAATCCCCTTGCTTGTAAAAGGAATATGCGAGAAAACTAGTGTAAAAGTGTTTTCTCTTGTTCTTAAATTGGATCGCTCTGATGTAATGTTTGGTTAGGTACTAAATTCTAAAGCAAAACAAAATCCAATTAGAATGTATTTTCCTTTGGTTATTATTTTATTGTGTTGAATTAATAAACATGTAGATGGCGTTGTACTAAGATAGAATGCTTAAATGAAATCTAGATTTGAGTAACATTATGTTTAATGTCATAATGGCAACGAACAAGTTGTAGCTTGTAGACTTTATTTTAAAACTTCTAAATTATAAATTCAATATATCATGGATGCTAAAATGATTTATCTTTGATATGTGTGTCTACGCTCTTGAATATTACTATAAATATTTTAACAAACCATGCATATAAGAAGTTGATAGACATTTATAAGAAGTTATTACTTGAAGTAATATGTTTTAAATTTTGGAATTAGAGGCGTAAAACTAAATTATCACCTTACTACTATCATGTTTAATGTTATGTTTTATATGCACTCATGCACCATTTAAATGAATTCTATAGGGTTGATTCTTAATCAAGGTTTATGTTGTGGTTAAATTGTTCTTCAATTTGTAAGTTGTAATAGAAATAATTAAATTAATGTTTGGTTCTTGGAGTGGTAATAGCAGCATTTAGATTGGTTGCTAGGTATCATTAGGAAACCTTCGAGAACTCACCAGTTGTTGTCATTTAAGATTAATCGAATTTTGATTTTTAATTAATTAAATTCTGGAACTGATAAGGAAAAAAAGATTTAATCCCATTCGATTGGATCCTAAGTCTATCAAGTAAAATAGAGAAATTTACCTTCATAGTAGAGAGAAAAGTAGAAAAAGCATAGAGTCTAGTTAAGTTTAATGTGCCAAATTGCATAACTTCAAATAAGTATTTATCTCTTTATAAGTTATAGCAATTCTAGATAAAATTTTCAAATTGTGTCATGTACTTAAAAAATTGATGTTTTAAAAAAAAAGAATTTACTTTTCAAAGTGAAGTATCATTTATTTTATGTTAATTATATCGAATTATATGTGTTAAATGTAAAGTTATCTATGATTAATTGAATGGAATTTTTCATTCATGTACCTGCTTGCTCATAATTTTTTTAAATACAAGGAAGATATTTACATATGGTATCAGAGTAGGGTTCCACTCTGTGACACAAGACTCATTACGACTTCCAATGCATTTTTGTTTAAATTATGATATATCGCTTCTATCATTGGAAATTGTTTTATGCAAGTGGGTGAAATCATGGAGGTGGGTAACACTTTCATGACAATCAGATCTCCAAAATTCTGAAAAACATTTTTTCGGCCGAACTAATATTATTTTTCGGTCGAAAGTTAATGTTTTCGGCCGAACTAGTTTTCGGCCAAAAAGTGAAACGTCAAATCGAACGGTGCAGTAACGACACCCTCGATTTGCGTGTAAAAATTTAGTCGGACGGTTATTTTCCATCCGGCAATATGTTTTCAGCTGAAAGATATTCTAGCTGAACACTCTTTCGGCCGAAAGAGTTTTTGGTTGGAATATCTTTCGGCCAAAAGATGATTTATATATCAACAAAACATCGAATTTGTTATGTTTTCTAACTTTGTTGGTGTTTCTGTCTGAGCATCTGTGAGCATGAGCGTTGCATCTATGAGTGTGTCAGAGGTCTTTGAATGTGAGTGTTACCTCTGTGAGCTTGAGCATTGCGTCTATGAGCGTTTCATAGGTTTGTGAGCGTGTAGGTGGGCGTTTCAGAGGTCTGTGTTGGCGGTTGGCATCGTTGGCGCACCGAGCTCTAGGTACCCCTGTTGTATTTAGTTTTAGTTGTAAATTTTATTTTTTTATGTATTGTTGTAGTATTTAATATTTTTATGTAATTTTTTCATGGACAGTAAAGTGTTGCTCTGTGTAGCTTAGTAAGCATAAGAATAGAGAAATATTTATGTAAAAAAATGAGTTCAAGATCCATAAATTATAAGTAAATATTTTTCAGTAACATATATCAAATAGGTACTATGTAATACAGTGTTTATGTTTTTCAAATTCCATGTATATATATTTAAATTTTCTTCTATATTTCCATTTTCCACCTTGTGTATAGGCAAGCTAGATGTGTACCACACAGTAAACTGTGTTCAATCTCCCCTGCATAATTTTTCACAAATGTAAATCTACATTTAGATGGAAATGGCGAACAACAAACACTCAGATAGAAGCAATAATTGAGATTACATTTTTTTCATGGTTAAAAATCTCCAATTCACCTTATGGAAATCTGCAATTTGTAGTATTTAATAGTTTTATGGTTTTTTTTTTATGTATTGTTGTAGTAATTAATAGTTTTATGTATTGTTGTAGTATTTTTTTATGTAATTATTTTTTTTTTATATATAATTTTTTCATTTTAGTTGTAGTATTTAATACTAGCACAACCCCAAACTCATGGTTGTTGAATGCCAAAAAGTTTCGGCTGATAAAAGTACTCGGGCAGTAAGTTAAAGAAAACTCTACTTGACACTAGATCCATGAAAATCCTTAGTTCAGTAAATAATCGACCTAACAAATGATGCAGTAAATAATTTGATCCATTCAAGTTTACTGATGATTAATAATCCTGTCTTGATCGACACCATTCCTTTAATCACTAATGGCCTTAATATATTTTTTAAAAGAACTTGACGCCAGTGGAGATGAGAATAACTTGATAGAGGGAATAGCTATGCAATAGAATTTTGTGGTCTATTTTCTGATGAATGGAAACCTTACTATGCTCCTCTACTTGGGTTGAGTCCACTTTCACCTTACTGCAGCTCTGTTGTTGAACATTTGTGCTTCTTATTTCCTCACAACTGCAACACAAGAGAAAACAGATTCAATAAAAACTAAAATTAGAAAAAAAGTAAACCCAAAATAACAATCCCATTAATTTGTACTGTACGGAAAACAGATTCAATAACAACTAAAATTAGAAAAAAAAGTAAACCCAAAACAACAATCCCATTTGTTTTTATTGTATGCATTTGGCCTCCAACTCAGTTGTATAACAACGATGCATCCAATCACCCCAAATTTCAACAATCTGAGTGAGAATGCCCACTGGCATGTCCATCGCCAAATTGCAAGGTGGTGTAACTTATAGAAATAGAAATAGCAATAGCGAGAAATTGCATACAGTAGAGAAATAGAAATAGAAAGAATTTATGATCTACCATGAACAATCTACCAACGCATAATAGAAATAGAAACAATTTTTGATCTACCATGAAAAATCTCCCAACGGATACAGTACAGGAATGAACAATCTACCAATGCGTACAATATAGGAATAAAACAATTTCTGATCTACAATGAACAATCTGCCAACGCATACAGTACAGGAATAGAAATTGGAAGAAAGTGAAGCAATACAGTATAGGAATAGAAACAATTTCTGATCTACCATGAATAATCTGCCAATGCATATAGTACAGGAATAGAAATTGGAAGAAAGTGAAACGTTAGAAAGGAAAAGGTTACCGTAAAACTAGTTAATTACACTTACTAATGACCAACACTTGTATTTGGAGTTGCCAGGACAATACCATATCACATCACAACCCTTCATGATATGTGACGACAAACAATATTCTCTATTAAATAAATCATATTCATCCATTCTGACTTCGTCATTAAAAGAGTAATTAATGCGAAGTTTCCAATAGGTATACACCTTTTGACGTAATTAATATTAATTTTAGTTGGCACGCCGAGCTCAGTCGAATTCACAAATTAAGAATTGATGGAATATGTGAATAGTTTCATTTGATGGAATATATGAATAGTTTCATTTGTGTGTTGGTGTAATTTACTATTATTGTTGGCACGCCATTGTCTTGGCCATAGGGCTGGGCCCTCGAGGCCAAGTCACGGTCCACTAGAATGTGACTTGGCCATAGGGGGCAAGCCCTGTGGCCAAGCCATGGGCGTTCCCATCTTATTTGAAAGCTTTTAAAATTTATTTTGATGATTTTTTTAGCTGAGTTATGTGTTTGAATCCATCTTGAATTTATGATTTACTAATTATATTATTTTGAAATATTATATTATTTTTAAATATGGTATTAACTTATAAAAAATTTTCCATTAATTTTTACCTATCGCCAATAGTACATGTGATGATTGACCCTGATATATATATATTTTTCATTTCTATATATTTTATATTAATCTTTTAATTTCATTGAGTGTAATGAATTCTTTAGCAATGTTCTATTTTAAAACATGTAATAGTTTCTCAATGTGATATATTAGATAAACGGTTATTCATTTCCAACATTCTTTACTTAGTTAAATTTTTAGTTATGGTTTTACTTAGTTTAATTTTTAGTTATGTTTTTTTTTATAATGATTAATTACCCCTTATCTAGTAAAAGAGTGAGATTTAGGATATTACAAGCCCTAACAAGTAGATAGGTGCATAACGAGGAAAACAACTCATAAGTTTGTAGTAATCTGTTGATAGTTAATTAAAGGAGAAATTTGAGGAAAGGGTATAATTTTTGTTGCTATTCAATTGCAAACTAGCAATGCACCACTTGCCTCTCCAATTTCCCTCGAAGTATAACCATCTCCAAGAAAATCCATCATTCTCTTACCATCCACCACAACAACGCTTGTGGAGGTGGAGGAGAAACTTCTACCTCCCTCTCTCAATCTCTAGCAATTCATATTCTTATGGCCCATCTCTAAGAGATAGTTACAATTGTTCCTCTTCTTTACATTCCACTTGAACAATCAATTCAACTTCTTCATCTCATTTTATGCCCACTTTCTAATGACAATGAATTGGTTCATTAGTTATTGTCAATGCACCATACACATGTTGCTTTTGATCTTGTAATCCCTTGTACATTTTGTCAATTCATTGAGGTTAATATATGCACCCTCAAAGAAACCATTAGGATTGATCTATTCCATGGTAACATTGAGTTCTATTCTACCAAGAACCCTAATCAACTTAGTCCTCAACCATTCAACTACTCATAGACCATACTACACGAAGAATTGACCAATAAACATTCTTTAGAACCTTTTAGGCTTTTGTTGACATGTTTTTGAAACATGCATCCATTATTTCCATCAATTATCTCAATGTGATCTTCAAGTCAATTATGCATAGTTGAGTAAATGTATCACTTCCATATTAAGTCGGTTCTCTCCTAGTGGAACTTCCCAATAAAATTTCCTACTTAGTTGCACTCTGACCTAATAGACTATTTGACTTCTTACACGATTCAACACATAATAACATATCCATTCCATAGACTAGTAAGGCATACAGTTCCATTTGAAGCTCTATTTTTACTAGTTTTGTAAATACCTTATGACACTTTCCTATATCCCTTGGATTTATTCATCATTTGAGATCTTTGGTAGTATATACAAATATACTTACTTTTTTTTAGGGATGTTGATATTTACAAAATTTTGTGTGTTGGTGTAATTTACTAGTATTGTCGCATTGTTGCTCTTTAAATGAAAAGGAAAAAAGATGAAAGCAATCTTGCAAAAAGGTAGAATTCATTTTGTTATCAAATATAAACAACCATGAGTAAGATGGAATTGAATTGCAAAGAGTGAATATGGCATTGTACTTAACAAAGAATAATCTAGTGTCATATTGTATGATTGT
>ML776791.1:724314-734548 GCA_009831015.1 Picea engelmannii
TTTTTCTTAAGGTTAAACAAAATTTTACCCTAGAAAAGTTTTAGACTTAGGACTTAGAATCTGAACTAGGTGACAATTATTTAGGGAAGTTGTTTTAAGAATTTCTTAATGTGTTAAAAGTCTTAGGGCCATCTAGGTTTGTTCCTTCATCAATATCAACGTGACATGCCCTTCAAGACGCACCATGTGCTCAAAGGGTGCCACTCGCCTCGCTTGTTTCTTTTGTGCAACGTGCCCTTCAGGATGCACCACGTGCTCCAAGGGTGTCACTCGCCTCTTGTGTTTCCTTTGCACGACGTGCCCTTCAGGATGCACTACGTGCTCCAAGGGTGCCACTCTCTTCTTGAATGATTGGTAGACATAAATAACCCCTGGAGTCAACACTCCTCCAGGTGAACTTGTGGGAGACTGAGGGCTCTAAGGAATAAGGCCCCCACCTTATTGCGCACCCCTTAGAATCATTGTGAGCAACTGTTGCAGTCTTCCCTCATGGCATCGTGGATCCTCTCAAACTAGATAATTGTTAACCTACAGTTTGAGCCATGGCAGGAGTGCTAGTAGGCTGTGGCAGGGCTGTTGTCCACACCTCTCCCTCAACCTCTCTGGAAATTGTGTGTGGCCCCTTTACTCCATATGTGAGTCTGGTCGGAAAGCTATCGTCAGCCTGCAACAACAACAATCGTATCAGAACATGTCCACATCATATCATCAAATCAAATATACTAAAATCACAGTAAACAATCAACCCCAAAGCACACTCCCTGACTCGATCCGGAGTCAAAGGGGTCTCGTCGATGCCTCTACATCCTCAAGGTTGAAAACCCTGCACACTCAGTAAAACTGAGTCAATAGCACCTGTCCATGTCAAAGCAGTAAAACATCAAGTCATCTATCATATCGCATCATAATCAAGGATAAATGTTTTCTTATCATAAAAGTCCAGATCACTTGCGAGCAAGTGTCCTCAAAGAATAAGTTTTCTCAGTGCGCCAGAGATGGATGTTACATACACCCCCTCTTGGTCTAAACTTCATCCCAAAGTTTCATAGTATAAATGTCGAAATAAGTGTATCACAGTATCATAAGTCTATCTATCAAACAAAAATGGAAACTGCTGGTGCATATCATATGCGTCCTCCCAGGTCGCCGAGTGCGGACTATAATTGTCCCACTGGACCCTGACTTGATCTACCGTTCGACGTCATAACTGTCAAACGCGATGATCTAAGATGCAGACTGGCTCAGTCGTGAGCACTCCCTCGTCCGATACCTACAAGGAACTCATGTCAATCACATGTGTAGGATCACTAATATAATGTCTCACAACAGATACATGAAAAACATCGTGCATACGCCTCAAGGAATCAGGCAAAGCTAGTCAATAGGCCACAGGCCCCTTTCTCTCCACAATCTCAGAAGGTCACATGACCCTAAGAGAGAGTTTAGCTCCCTTCACAAACTTGATCGAACTCTTATGTAGTTTAACCCGCAAGAAGACTCGATCACCGACCTCATAACTACAGTCGACTCGGTGTGCATCGACATCACTCTTCTATCGATCCTACGCTTCTTTAATCCTTTGTCTTATTGTTTTCATTTGTTCTTCCATTTCTTAGATCACTTCTGGTCCCACCAGGACCCTATCCTCAAGTCGATCCTAACTCAAATGCGTCTAACACGGTCGCCCGTACAGAAACTCGAAAGGCGCCATCTTAATGGTGCTTTGGTAACTGTTGTTGTAAGTGAACTCTACTAGTGGAAAGAATTCTTCCCAATGCTTTTGTTGGTCCATCACGTACATGTGCAACATGTTCTCCAAGGTTTGGTTCGTTCGTTCGGTCTGTCCGTCAGTCTCTGGGTGATACGCAGTACTAAAGTTAAGTTGGGTTCCCAAGGCCTCTTGGAAACTCGTCCAAAATCATCTAGTAAACACCGATCCTCTATCGAATATAATCCTCTTAGGCACGCCATGCAGCCTCACGATCTCACTGATGAAAACTCTAGCTATTTCAGGTGCCTGATACGTCATACGCACAAGAATAAAGTGAGCACTCTTCGTCAGAGTGTCTACTACTACAAAAATTGAGTCGTGTCTCCTAGCCGTCAATGGCAATCCAACAATAAAATCCATTGAAATAAATTCTCATTTCGATTCTGGAATGGCATGTGGTTGTAGTAATCCTGTCGGGTGTCTATGTTCGACCTTTAACTACTGACACTCTAGACACCTGGCCACATAGTTAACTATGTCAGCCTTCATTCCCTTCCAAAAGAATAAGGGCTTAAGGTCTGCCCTCATCTTTGTGACTCCCAGGTGAGCCATGTAAGCCTCTCTATGAGCTTTGCTCAGGATCAACATCTTCAAATCATCGTTTGGAGGTACATAAATCTGACTTTTAAACCTTAACAACCCATCGCTATCAAAAAAAAATCCCTCATATCGTGGTACCATCATTGTTTTCTGTCCAATAAAGCCCTCAACCTCCTTGTACCAAACGTCGTCACGCTGTAAGGTTAGAATCTTTTCATGTATATTTGTCTGAAGAGGCAACACCAAAAAGATGTGTGGCCTCTGACTCAAAGCATTTTCCACTCGGTTCATCGTTCCCTTTATGTAAGTAATCTCAAAGTCGTACTCGCTAAGTAATTCCGACCAACATCGTTGTCGCGTGTTCAGGTCGCTTTGCGTAAAAATGTGTTGTAGTCCACAATGATCAATATTTAGTTCAAATTTTCATCCAACAAGGTAGTGTCTCCAAACCTTCAAGGCATATATGATGGCTAATAACTCCAAATCATGCGTCGCGTAGTTCTCCTCATGCCTTCTCAATTTCCTAGAAATGTAAGTAATCACTCGTCCATCTTGCATCAAGACTCCGCCTAAACCTTCCTTGGATGCATCTGTGCATACCAAGAAGTCCACGGCCATTTTATGGACCTTTAGTATCAGCGTTGTTGTCAACAACTCTTTAAGCCTCCGAAATGTTTCCGTTCATTTCTCAGTCCAAACAAACTTCTTATTTTTCTTTTGCAATTCTGTGATCGGATTGGCTTTCTTCGAAAATCCCTCGACAAACTGTCGATAGTATCCTGCTAAACCCATAAATCTACGCATTTCGGTGACATTTGTCGGTGCAGGCCGTTCCATAATAGCCTCAACCTTGGTTGGATCCACGACAATGCCTTCGTCGGAGATGACATGCCCTAAGTAGTGAATCCTCAATTTATAAAAAGGGCATTTGGACAACTTCCCATACAATTTGTGCTCTCGCAGACACTATAGTACCAAGCGCAAGTGCTCGTCATGCTCCTCCGTCGCCTGAGAGTAGATCAAAATATCGTCAATGAATACTTGGACGAACTTTTCCAAGTACTCACGGAACACCCTGTTCATCAAACTCATAAATACCCCTAGGGTGTTTGTCAGTCCAAATGGTAAAACACTAAACTCCTAGTGTCCAAATCTCATCTTAAAGGCGGTCTTAGGGACATCATCCTCCTTGATCCATAACTGGTGATACCTGCATCGCAAATAGATTTTGGAGAACACTGTCGCACCCTTCAGTTGATCGAACAGATCATCAATTCTTGGCAAGTGATACTGATTCTTGATCGTAGCCTTGTTCAGTTGACGGTAGTCAATGCAAATCCTCCACGATCCATCCTTCTTTCGAATGAAAATAATAGGTGCACCCCATGGTGACACACTAGGACGTATCAGTCCCAGGTCCAACAACTACTTCAGTTACATTTTCAACTCTTGCAACTTCGGGGTCGACATCCGATAAGGCATTATTGCTATCGGTTCGGTCCCCAGTTGACGGTAGTCAATGCAAAGCCTCCACGATCCATCCTTCTTTTGAATGAAAATAATAGGTGCACCCCATGGTGACACACTAGGACGTATCAGTCCCAGGTCCAACAACTACTTCAGTTACATTTTCAACTCTTGCAACTTCGGGGTCGACATCCGATAAGGCATTCTTGCTATCGGTTCAGTCCCCAGTTTCAGGTCTATGGTAAACTCCAATTCCCTTTCCAGTGGAATCCCAGGTATCTCCTCTAGAAATACATCCGCAAACTCCTTCACCATCGGAAGGTGTTCTAGACCTTCCACTACTCCCTTTTCGTTTAGCGCAAGGATCACATAAAGATTTCACCCCTTGCGCATACTTTTCCATAACTGTAAGGAAGAGACAAACCTCAGGGAAACTCCCTGGTTCTGTACTACAATCACACATCTCTATCCTTCATCATCAACCAAGATCAATCATTTTGTCTTGCAGTTGAGTATTGCCTCATGCAATTCCAACCAATCCATACCAATCACGACGTCATAAGATCCTAAGATTGTGACGTACAAGTTCATCCTCATGACAAACTCTCCCAGCTTAAGGTCACAGCCCCTAATATTTTCTCCAACCTTCTGTTTGGCTCTCGAAGCCATCTCTACGAAGATAAACTCGTCCTGATCTACTTCCTTTACCTTAATCCTTTTTAGCGCTGCACCAAAAATGAAACTCTCGGTAGCACTGGAATCTATCAAAAGACTAAGGGTCTGTTCAGTGATGGTACCTGTCGTCTCGAGCATAGTTGACTAATGCTCTTCCTGGAGATTATTCACCACTACATGAATCCTATGGGCCTTGCCCATATCTCCCATTGTAGTGGGTATGACTGATCCAAACACTCTGGTCCTCTCCACAGGACAGTCACGCTAGTAGTGTGGCTCCCCACACGTCCAACACCCCTTCTTCGGCCCAGTAGTCCTGGTACCCGAAGTAGAAGATGACGGCCCACTGGCTTGGAACCCTGGTATGTTCTGTTGAACAAGCCTAAACTGTTGCTGCTACGGGCGACGCTGCTGCTGATGTTGTGGTCCCTGATAAGGTGTCCGCTGCTGAGGCAGCGATCACCGGGGTGTAGTGAAGGTAGATCCCCACTAGAAGCCACGATATCCCAGCGTATGTCTCACTGGTGTCTGATGCTGCGGTGTTCCATATGAACCCTGCCCTGTTGGTTTCACTGGAGTCCTAGTCTGACCTCCACTGATAAGCTCTTCCTTGGCTATGAGGGCCTTCTGGACGACATCGTGCAAGGTTTGAGGCATCAAAATCCTAACCTTCGCATGCAGGCTACCATTAAGGACAAACACGAACCTGTTGACCTTAATATTCTCTGTGTTAAGGTGCGGAGCATACCGGAGCAGCTCCATAAAACGTGCCTCGTACTCGGGCACCGTACGACCTCCCTGTCGTAAGGCGTTGAACTCATTGAGCTGATGCTCAATGAATTCCTCTGAAAGGTACCTCTCTCGGAACCATTCCTCGAACAGTTCCCATGACACATCTTCAACGGCCATGTTCAGTTGCGGTAGGAACGTCTTCCACCATAGAAGAGTGATTCCCTTCAGTTGAAAGACCGCCATGCGGACTTTCATGTTGGAGGTATAATCGCGAAGTTTGAAGCACATCACCATGTTCTCCAACCATGCCTCGGTGGCTGCGCCATCCAAGGCACCAAAGAACTCAGGAAATTTGACTTTCTCGAGTTCACGATGAATGCTACCAGTAACGGTCGATGTGTGCGGTGGGACCTCAACGGGTGCTAGCACCCTGGCCTTATCTCTATCCAAACGGCTAATCATTGCCTCGGACATGCACTAAAAAGATCTCATCATCGCGACAACATCGCCAACTTCTATCTGCTCCTATTCGAGAACCTGCTCATCTCCCTGGGGGTTACACCCCTCAGGTGTGGATTCTACTGGAGGTGTCTCACCCCCTCCCCTAGCACCTCGTCATCTTCCTCCATGGCGTCCTCTAACCATGATTACCTGCATGCACACAATCAACTCGATCAACAATAGTATAGTTAAATCATGTCAACAAAAGTCGTAGTGATCCCAAGTCATGGGTCGAACCCACTATGATACCATATGTAAAGATCCTAATCGTTACGACGCCAAACCTCTTATAACAAGTGAATTTTTTTTTTTTTGTGTGTGTGTGTGTTTTTTAAGTGTGTGCACGCGTACAAGGGAAACAAACACATTCGACTATGTTTCTCCACCCAACGATGATCAAGACGTAAACCACGATGAACACAACAAGACAACATAAGACACACAACAAGTAAGTGCATGCATTAACAACGATCAAACGACTATAAGTAAGACTGACTACCCATCCGTCTTACCCTGCAATGGTTAGGACCTCCAAGTCACATAAGCAACACTCAAGCCCAGGTTCCCATCGATTTCAACCATTTAATGTCTCAGGGCTGGCGACTGTTCTAAGGAACATGGAGGTGTCTACATCCCGCTTGACACAAGCAGACCAAGCACACAAAGTTTACAACCAAGTACAACAAAGGTTAATGAATGACCACGTCCTCTATGGAAGGCGCAAGTCAGAAGGACACCAACAATAACCAATCATTAATTAAGACTCAGCGTTACCTACGACTCATTTGGAAACAAGTACAAATCAATCACTTCGTTTAATTTTCATTGTTCGACGAGTTACCAACCCAACCTTAAAAATAAGTACATATAAACACTTGCTAATTCCCCATTTACTACATCATAATAATTTATTGGACTTCATTTCAAGGACCTTACCGTTTATGTGTTGTCAGCATTAATAAAATTGAATGTCCTTTACAATAATTTAACCATATCATTATTTTAATACTACCATAACAAATAAAATATCAATGATCTTACATTTCATATGTTGTCAAATGCTAACATATCATCCTTCCAATTTGCAAGGACATTTCATTTACATGTTTCAAACGAGAAATTATACTGACCCTACATTACAATAACATTACAATAGAATATCAATGACATTTCTTTTTATATGTGATCTAACACTAACATTACCCTCTATATTATATTGGAAAATATTACTCTTACATAATTCAGAAACAATAATTACAATGATGTTACCCTTCCAATAACAATATAATTTACAGTCATAAATCATTACTCCTTACTATACCAATTCATGATGTTCATAACAATAAAATTTCAAGAACATTTTCACTAAAATAACAATATCCTTACATACCCTTTGGGGTTATGATAACATTGCATTAGACTAACAATAGCATTACCCTTTTTATATCACTAACATTACATTCTGTTTTATAATGCGAGAGAAATCTATTACAGTGGCCTAATATTTACATATTACCATAATAATATATTTGAGTAACCATCTCTATACAAATAATAATAACACTTATGCTATCCATAAAAATCACCATTACACTTTATTTATATTCCCATATCATTGCAATGATAACTACAATAAAATAACCAAATAGTACATTCGATAAATTATCAAGCACAAAAAACTAGTAGCCCAATCACTATGCCAAGTAAAGAATGAAAATTAGCAAAGAGATAGTTGGGAATGCATGCCAAGTATCGATAAACAAATTGGCCACTAGAGAAATGGTAACTCTCGGAACCAGGAGTCAAATCAGAAATTTTTTTGACCGCGTCATAAACCCTTTCACAGCCTCATGTCACGCTCTTGCAAAATGTAATAAGAATCTTAAATCATATTCAACCTAATTGAAAGAGATTCATAATGTAAATTGAAATAGAATGAGGTAAATGTCATAATTGTTTTTGTAACTGAAACAGATTCATAATTGAAAAAGAAAGAGGTAAATGTCGTAATTGTTTTTATGTTTGAACAGATTCAGCCTATTCTATTTGCTTCTCTACGAAGGTGGAAGAAAACACACCAGGAAGGTGGTTTACGAAATCAATTTAAAACAGATAGTAATTAAAATTCACGTTAGTGTTCCCACATGAAATTCTGGATAACCACCATCAATTTACAAACTTAAACAAATGAAATCTTGGGCCCAGCAAAACGCACAGACATTATTTGCATTCATGCATGGACAACCTACAGGAAGGATAGGCACCTTCATACGTGTGAAGGTCAAATAGAAATGAAAATGCCAAACACTTATTGCCATAACGAATTCTCAGATCCAATATTACAAAAATGAAAATGCCCATACAACTGTTGCCAGAACGAATTCTTAGATCCAATTTTTCAAAAAGGAAAATGTCAAATACCTATTGCCAGAATGAAATCTCAGATCCATTTTTTCAAAAACAAAATGCCAAACACCTACTGCCAGAACGAAATCTCAGATCCAATTTTTCAAAAACGAAAATGCCAAACACCTATTGCCATAACGAAATCTCAGATCCAATTTTTCAAAAACGAAAATGCCAAACACCTATTGCTAGAACGAAATCTCAGATCCAATTTTTTCAAAAACGAAATGCCAAACACCTATTGCCAGAACAAAATCTCAGATCCAATTTTTCAAAAATGGAATTGTCAAACAACTATTGCCAGAACGAAATCTCAGATCCAATTTTTCAAAAATGAAAATGCCAAACACCTATTGCCAGAACGAAATCTCAGATCCAATTTTTCAAAAGTGAAAATGCCAAACACCTATTTCCAGAACGAAATCTCATATCCAATTTTTCGAAAATGAAAATGCCAACCACCTATTGCCAGAACGAATTTAAATTCAGTTTTAATTTCATATAACAACCAGTGGTATTATCTGTAAATCAAGACAGAACGATTGCCAAATAGGACGAGTTTGAAGTTTTAGCTAAAAATGGAAAAGGTGAAAATAGACCTCTGATGCAGATGAATTCACCTCTAATACGCCCTCAGATATAAGCAATCAATGCGTTAACTAACAGTGCATGCCCAGACTGCAAATCTAAATTCCAAAATTTTAAATGCGAAAGAAAAAAGAACCTCTGGGAATGTACAACCCAAGCTGGAGGAAGAGGCTATGATTGGTATGCCTAAATAAAATGGTTGCAGAGGTCCAAAAACTCCCCAAGAAGAGACATGTTGAAGACACAAAAAAAAAAAAAATAGGGTAAGAGATGATCAACGGGAACCAAGCCCATAAATGCAGAGGCAACACTCAGGACGCCCGTAGATAAACTGTCAAGGAAGGGTTCCAAAATGTAGGGCATAAGCTCCCTTCTAAGTCCAAGATGAAGCTAGGGAAAAGTAAGGGAAAACACCCTTATTGACGAAGAGATCGACCAACCACGCAAGTTTAAAAGTTCAACAACGCATAAAATGTAGAGTAAGTTTATCCATCCATGCATAAAAATGCAAGGTTAAATTATCCAACAATACATAAGAGGCGGAGCAAATAAATAAAATTAGCTAATCAAACCATTTACACTGATATACCAATCCCATCATGAGTCATAATGCATTTTATTCTACCAAATTAAAAATTCATACCTTTGCCTTATCGCTTGCTCCGGGTGTTGTTCGCGCGCTCCGTGTCGTTCCCGCTTGCCGGTCGTTGAGACCTCACCGGTACCTCCCAGCCAATCACTAGGGGTACTCTGCTTCACCCTTATCCCCCCGAGCCGCAAAGGGGCCACACACTATCCAGATGGTATGTCTAGCTCCCAGCTTGCCTCGCAAGGCTGAGCTACCACTCCTATCCAAGCTGGAAAATCCCAACTCTCCACAAGTAATCAGTCAAGTCACAAATCCGGCAACGTAATGTTACGCTAACAGTCGATCCCCTTTCTTACTCATCTTCCCTTTCTTTTATAGAATTTTTAGAACCTCCAACTTTCCCTAAATCACATTTAATTCAGTTTTAATAAAAAATCTTCTAAATATTCTCCTTCGCACAAGTGTTGTCCATCCCCCTCTTTCCTCCAATAATTATTTTCTTTAAATTTATTAATTGTCTCATTTCCTTCACCCACCTAGAGTTGCTCCTAAATTTACTCCTAGGTGTTCCAGATTCCCTTGCAGTTTAAATACTTTCCCTAAAATGAAGTTGCTAATTTAGTTCATTTTAGAAGTTTCTCAATTGCAGATTCCTTACTATGTTGACCTCGCTTTTTATCATAAGTTCCCCTCTTTCCCTTATTATGTTTCCCCCCATTCCTTAGTTTCCTAATTTTTATTATTCCCCCTTTTTCACCTTTTATTAGGGCCAAAATGGCAGTTGCGCTATTTACTCTTTTCCTTTTATTATTAATTTGAAATCTTTTTACACTTTCACAAGTTAAATAATTTATTTCTTCTTTACCATTTAAAACCATGGATTTTAATTAAATTATTACTCTCTTCATTTTACCCCAAAAATTTATGAAGACTAAAACTATTACTTAAGTGGTTTTTTTTTTTTA
>ML776791.1:755578-795045 GCA_009831015.1 Picea engelmannii
GTGTTTTTGCAAACCTTCTAAGTTTCATATAACAATTGTAATTGATTTTCCTAGATCGAACGTGAGCGGAATTAAAGTTGAACATTACTTAAAATTTTAGTTATTTGAATTTTAGTTAAAATGCTACTGAGAGAGTAAAAACAATAAATGACCATTGTCATACAATGAATGAATTATCTGTTTGCCAGTTTGGATAGGATCGCTTGACATGGGAATGAATGAACCGTGATGACCATACGTAGATATCAATGATTTTATGGCTTATGAGTTTGGAGACACTACCTTATCAGACGAAAACTCGAACTGAAATATGATCACAGTGGATTAGAACACATATTTACCTAGAGTGACTTGAATGCGCGACAAAGACATTGGTCAAAAATTTTCAGTGAATATGATTTTGAGATCACGTACATTAAGGGAACGATTAACAAAGTAGTGGATGCATTGAGTCGAAGACCCCTCATCTTCTCAGTAATACCCATGAAGATGAATCTTCAAGAAAATATTTTGGGATTACATATTGATGACGACTAGTACAAGGAAGTAAAAGACAATATCGTACAAGATACCATGATGATACATAGGTATGAGGGATAATCTTTTGACATTGACAGGCTACTAAGGTATAATGGCATAATTTATGTACCACCAGATGACGATTTGAGAAAGTTAATTTTGAACAAAGCTTATCGATCAGTGTACATGGCTCATCCTAGATTCACGAAGATGAAGGAAGACCTTAAACCTGTATTCTTTTGGAAGGGATTAAAAATGGATATAGTTAACTATGTGGTGAGATGTATAGAATGTCAGCAAGTGAAGGATAAACATAGACATCCAACAGGTTTATTGGAACCAAATGTGATTCCTGAATCAAAACGGGAAGTCATATCAATGGATTTTAATGTTGGATTTCTATTGACAGAAAGGAGACACGATTCTATTTTTTGTAGTTGTCAACTCTTTGACGAAGAGTGTGCATTTTATCCTAGTTCGTATGAAAAATCAAGCACCTAACATAGCTATAATTTTTGTTAAAGAAATTGTAAGATTTCATGGTGTACCAAGCAAGTTAATATCTGATAGAGGATCGATATTGACTGGACGTTTTTGGACTAGTTTCTAAGAGGCTTTGGGAATGAAATTGAATTTTAGTACCGCATATCACCCTGAAATAGATGGAAAAACTGAAAGAATGAATCAAATTCTAGAGGATATGCTTTGAATGTATCTGAAGGATCAACATAAACGATGGGAATCATTTCTACCATTAGTAGAATTTGTGTACAACAATAGTTCCCAGAGTACTATAAAGATGGCACCTTTTGAGTTTCTATACATAAGACGGTGTAGGACACCTTTGAGTTGGGATCGACTAGAGGATAAGGTCTTGGTGAGACCTTAAGTGATTCAAGAGATGGAATATTAGATGCAATCCATAAGACAAAGGATTAAGGAAGTGCAAGACCGACAAAAGAGTTATGCATATGCGCATCGTATAGACAACAATTATGAGGTTGTTGATAAAGTATTTTTGTGGGTGAAGCCGCATAAGATTTTGGTTAAGATTAGAAAGGGAGATAAACTCTCTCCAAGGTTTGTGTGGCCTTTCAAAGTTGTAGAAAATAAAGGACTCGTGGCTTACCGACTAGCCTTACCTGATTCTGTGAGGCATATGCACGATCTGTTTCATGTTTCATTTTTACACCATTATATTTCAGATCTCTCACATGTTATTGACTTGAGTTCATTGCAGTTATTATATAAGGGTGCTCTCATAGTGGAGCCGATATACATATTGGACCACAACACTCGACAACTACAATGTCAAATAGTCGATCAGGTCAAGGTCCAGTGGGACAATTATAGGCGACATTCTACTACTTGGGAGGATGCATATCATATGCGTCCGCAATTTCCTTATTTATTTCAATAGTTTGAAATACAAATTAGTAGCAGCTATTTATTATTTGTATTGTTAGAATGTACAAACTTCGGGATGGATTTTAAAACAAGAGGGGGTGTATATAATATCCAATCCCACTGATCACATTTTCATAACACTTTTATTCTTTGAGGACACTTGCATGCAAGTGATCCGGTTAAAACATGGTACACTATGATTATCAGTTTTGGTTTATGTGTTTATGCTATGATTTAAAAATGAAATTGAGATGTTATTAATATTGATGTATAGTATTGACAGACATTATGATGAGGTTTCCTGAGTGTGCAAGAAGCGTGACATGATGATGATGATGTTGATGACATGGACCGACTTCTTTGGAATCCGGATTGATTAAGTGAGTGGATTATTTACTTTGGTTATGAGTACTTGATTTATTACGCATATCTTCTATGATGATTTCAGTTATAGATTTCATATATATGATTTATTGATGTTATCTTCGTCAGTGGATGCAAGCATGGTGACGCTTGTTAATCCGAATCACATATGGAGTAAAGGGGTCATACACAGATATCAGATGGATGAGGGAGTGATGTGGCAACATCCTTGTCACATCCTACTAGCACTCTCACCATGACCTAAACTGAAGGTTAGTGATTACCTTTTTTTGATAGGTTCACGATGTTGTGATGGTGGACTGACAAAATCACTCACGATAATTTTTTAGGAGCATGCAATAAGGCGGATTCCTTATTCCTCGGTAAGCCCTTAGTCTCACACAAGGTCGACCAGTGGAGCATTGACTACAAGCGTCAAACAAATTACAAACTAAGTCAATGACAAGTGGCACCCTTGGAGCACAGTGGTGCATCTTGAAGGGCATGTTGTATGAATAAATTGTAAGTCAATAAAAATCTAGAAGACCCTAGAAAATAAAATGAATACTTAGACCGGTTAGAGAATAAAAATAATTAATTAGAGTTGAGAGAAAAGAGAAATGAATTTATATAATTTTATGTTAAATTTGAAAGAGAGCATATTATTATCCAAGTTTATTTTTTATGCTTAATAAAATTCTAGAAATGGTAGGAATGGGTCTACAGGAGATTAGACTAATTAAAATATAGAGAGAGGAGAATAAATTAAGACATGTGCACAATATGTGCATGAAATTAATAAAATAAAATTAAAATTAAAAGAAATTAACTCATGAGAGAATGGGTAGTCAACATGGAGTTAGAATCCAAAGTCAATATAGACTCAAAAGACTAACTAGAAGAAGAGTCCTAATCAAAATCCAACTGTAAATTAGTTGGGAGACATAATAAAAGAGAAATTTGGAAACTAAGGGACAACTAGGAGAAAATATAGGAACTAATTGAGGAGTGTGAGAGAAAATGCATAATTATTTAAATTTAAAAGGATTAAACATGTGCAACTTGGGGAAAGTGAGACATGTGTTGGAGCTGAATAATCTTTAATTTAATTATCAAAAATTAGTTAATATTGCATGAGAAGACAAGTGTCAAACCAAATGTTTTTATAAGAGAAAGGAAAGGAAGAAGGAGAGGCACCCTATTGTTGGATGAATGAAATGTTCTTGAAATTTCTATTGACTAAGTTTACTTGAACGAGTTGGGCTACAAGCTTGTGCAAGAGGTGGAAGCCTCTCCTTGCTAGGGAAATATTGAGCTAGTTTGGACTTGAAAATCTGTGTGTGACCCCTTTGTGGCTAGAGGGCTAAGGGGGAAGAAGATTACCCCTAGCATTGGTTGGGAGATACCACTGAGGTATTTTGATTAGCAGGCGAAAGGAAGGATCGTTGCGCAAGCCAAGCTTCCAGATTGAAGACCTTCAACTGTCAAACTTTGTTGGGTTACAGTATTTATCAAATTAGTTTATTATTGATTTGTAAAGAAAGGAAATTATATATATATATATATGTAAGTGTTTTTGCAAACCTTGAGTTTCATATAACAATTGTAATTGGTTTTCCTAGATCGAACGTGAGCGGAACTAAAGTTTAACATTACTTAAAATTTTAGTTATTTGAATTTTAGTTAAAATGCTACTGAGAGAGTAAACACAATAAATGATCGTTGTCATACAATGAATGAAGTATGTGATTGCCAGTTGGATAGGATCGCTTGATGTGGGCATGAATGAACCGTGATGACCATACGTAGATATCACTGATTTAACATAATGGTGAATCTATAAAAGAAGAAGAATCCACGTATTTAGGCACTTTATACTTGCTCGAGTAGAATAGACTGTAGTCTAGCATTGTAGTGATGACTAATAGTTGTTGGCTTTTTTGTAAACTTAGGTGAAGTTCCCAATGTGAGATAATCCCCTTGCTTGTAAAAGGAAGATGCGAGAAAACTAGTGTAAAAGTGTTTGCTCTTGTTCTTAAATCAGATCTCTAGTCAGGTACTAAATTCTGAAGAAAAAAAAATCCAATTAGAATGTATTTTCTGTTGGTTATTATTTTATTGTGTTGAATTAATAAACATGCAGAAGGCGTTGTACTAAGATAGCATGCTTAAATGAAACCTAGATCTGAGTAATATTATGTGTAATGTCATAATGGTGCTGAATTAAATGTAGCTTGTAGACTTTATTTTAAAACTTCTAAATTATAAATTCAATATATCATGGATGCTAAAATGATTTATCTTTGATATGTGTGTCTACGCTCTTGAATATTACTATAAATATTTTAACAAACCATGCAGACAAAAAGTTGATAGGAATTTCTAAGAAGTTATTTCTTGAAGTAATATGTTTTAAATTTTGGAATTAGAGGTGTAAAACTAAATTCTCACCTGACGACTATCATGTTTAATGTTATGTTCTGTATGCGCTCATTCACCATTTAAATGAATTATATAGGGTTGATTCTTAATCAAGGTTTATGTTGTGGTTAAATTGTGGATCAATTTGTAAGTTGTAATAGAAATAATTCGATTGTTGCTTGGTGTTGGAGTGGTAATAACAACATTTAGGTTGGTTTCTAGGTATCGTTAGGAAACCTTCGAGCACTCACCAATTGTTTTCATTTAATATTAATTGAATTTACATTTTTAATTAATTCAATTCTGGAACTGGAAAAAGAGTTAATGCCATTCAATTGGATCCTAAGTCTATTAAGTAAAATAGAGAAATTCACTTCCATAGTACAGGGAAAAATAGAGCTAGCATAGAGTCTAGTTAAATTTAATGTGCCAAATTGTGTAACTTCAAATAAGTATTTATCTCTTTATAAGTTATAGAATTGTGAGATAAAATTTTCAAATTGCATCATGTACTTAAAAGCTTGCTGTTTTAGAAAAAAAGAATTTAGTTTTCATAGTGAAGTATCATTTATTTTATGTTAATGATATCGAATTAGATGTGTGAAATGTAAAGTTATCTACGATTTATGTACCTGCTAACTCATAATTGTTTTAAATACAAGGAGGGTCTTTACAATATCAAAGAGGGTGTTGACAACTAGAACAAGTATAAAATAGTTCATGCTCATGTGACATGGGAATTGGAAGGGATTAGGTAAGAATCCCCTCTAAAGAATTTTATTATCTTAATGATATGTAGAAGTAGATATTGTATGCCATTGATACCCAAGCAGGGTAAGATTAAGGAAAGAAGAATCTGAATAATAGAGAGAGGAAATCTATGCCATTTGAAGATGATTAAAATCCTTTCGAGAAAATCAATAAACCAATAGTGTCTTAGGTACATTGACCAATTAAGACTCATTGGGAACGAAAGTGATCATAAGAAGCACATTGAATTGAATGCATTGAGGAAATGTATTTTTGCATGAGAGGGAATGCAATGGACTACCCATCATGAAAGGATGATCTTCCAATACTCTATCAGAGTTGTAGAATGGTAAAGAGAGGAATTGGGTAGCCATAGATAGATAGAGGACGAATTAGGAGGAACAATCCTACCATAATAATGAACAGGGATAGAGGATCCTTGTCATCAGAGGTTGGATGAGTTCCAACACACCATGGAAAGAGTTCCTAACATGAAAAATAATCATCTAAAATTAATGCAAGGGGACATTGTATGTGAACATGGCCATGGATATTGACACATTGGATTAAAATCATTTAATAGTTGATTTCTTTTTGAAAATATTTGTATGCTAGAATGATGCATGTATAAGGAAATGATAATTCATTTTATTTTATGTCACTAAATGGATAAATATAATTTGATTGTTAGTATGAATAGTTATGAAATTCTTTGAGACCCACTACAAGTGTGCAATGAAACTATAATGTGCATGAGAACTAACAATGGTTTGGTTGTGTGAGTATTGAAACTACAAGAAAGAAGGATCTTGGATAGGGTAGTGTTGTAAGCCCATAAAGAAGATTAATGATTACTGAGCCAAACTGTTATGAGAAGGAATATCTCATACTTGTGAATATGGTTCTATGTGGAATAGATCTGAAAATGAAAATGTGGAATTAGAAATATGTGGGTAACATATTTGAAAATTTTGATAAATCGATGATAGTATCTCACGGTTACTGTATGCACGTGATGCATATGAGATGAAATATCTATCTTGAAGGAGCATATGATGACTGTGAAGCTTGAAAGCATGGAAAAAGGCTACTATTGTGACATGAGAACCCTATGATATTCCATGATCACCATAGAATATGTTTTGTTGTGGTAACACAGGTAGGAGGGACACCTCAACAAACCAAGTCGGAGGGATGCCTTGGCTGTAAGACTAAGTGAAGTCTCAAAAACTCTTCTTATGCAAGAAAACCTTGGCAAGCTAAGATGGATCACCCTAGATACTGTGTAGCAGAGAAAAATATCTCTAGGCTTGGGCTTGGAAGGTGAGTGACCGCAAAAAAGAGGAGACTTCGATAATTCTTGTACATGCACAAAATGGGTATATCAAGGAAATAATGGGTCAAGTTAGTAAGACAACCAATTGGATGTGAATCCATGAAATTGCAAAGATAAGTATTGTGATGATATGAATATTTCCTCTTGAGTTTTGAACAAAATTAAAATGTTTTTGCATGAAATCTTGATTAATGTGCTTGTTTTTTTAAATTATTGTAGGCACGTGACAAGGCCATTCTGGAAAAGGACCAAGCCAAGAAAATGAAAACATTGCTAAAGAAGATGAAATATGGGGCCATGATTGGTGTTGTTGAGATGCAAAGAAAACCAAGGATGATGCTCCTTTAATGGGGAGGGGATTGTAATACTCCTATTTCCCACAACTTGTAAATATAATTATATTATTGCTAGAAGACTATTGATGTAGTGCCCCTACCTTAGCAGGGTTTGTTGATCTCTCGGTCTCTAGATATTCTCAATCTTCGAGCTGGAGCAACTCTTCGATTCCCTGCTGGAATCTTCAAGAAATGTCGACAAGTCATTTTCACGAAACTCTGTCGTGCAAACAAGCACCAGGAACAAGCTTCTCTCACACAACCACATCTGTGACCACGAGCCTAACCCAAAAGGCATTTTGTGATTTCACGCATCGGGTCTTTGCATGTGAATCACCCTGATTCTCTCGACCTTTGAAACCCCAACAGGAGTCTAGCGTGTACTAGATCCTCCCTTATCTTCCCTCAATGTGATCACTAGCAGTGACCACATGCTTGAATGAAAGGCATGTCACAAAACATGTTTCGCGACTTTGGGGGTCTCCTTACCTCCATTATCTCGATATCCAAGATCGTGATGATGCTAGATTGACGGTCCAAATTTCTCCTTTGATCAACAACAGTGATCAAGTCGGGATTTCACATTTCGTGACTTTGGGAGTCTCCTTACCTCTGCTCTCTCGATATCCGAGATTGCGATGGTGCTAAATCAACGGTCCAGATCGTTCCTTCGATCAATGGCTTAGATCAAGTCAGGATTTCGTGTTTTGCGACTTTGGGAATCTCCTTACCTCCATTCTCCTGATATCCGAGATCGTGATGGTGCTAGATCAATGGTCTAGATCTTTCCTTCGATCAACAGTTGTGATCAAGTCAAGATTTTGCGTTTAGCAACTTTGGGAGTCTCCTTACCTCTATTCTCCTAATACCCGAGATCACGATGGCACTAGATCGACGATCCGCAATATTTCTGGATCCAATAGCACAAATCAAGTCGGGATTTGACCTTTCTCTCCTTTGCCCCTTATGGATTCCCTTCGATACTTAGCTGAATTCCAAATCTGTGCATCCTTGCAACAGATTCCTATGCAAGAATTGGTTCTTGCGGATGATTGTGCATGCCTTGCAGCAGTCGCTTTGCACTCCTTGCAAAAGGAAAGTTCTGTGTTATCTCTTCTGAGCTTCGGAATCGAAACAGATCCCATCATGCAATCCTTGCACTCTGTGTGCACACCTTGCACTCACTCAACAGAAAAGAAACAATTGAAACGTATACTAACATTCACAGTTTCATCTACTCACTCACTCAACAGAAAAGAAACAATTGAAACTTATACTAACATTCACAGTTTCATCTACTCGTAATGATATTCATTCATTCATGAAAACAATAATAACAAGGAATTGCAAACAATAACAGAAACACGCATTTGGATCAATTTTCCTTTGTTATATTCATTCAAACATAAAAATGCCTACAACTATTTTCAAACAGTAAATAAACTCAAAACTCCTACTAACTCGCATCAGCCTCATTTGTGCATATAAAACCTCTATTTATCTCAGAGGGTCATTAGGGTTCCCCCCGACTATTCATCTACTCGAAATGAAAAAAAACTCTAACTGCTACCTAAGTTCGAATGCATTCAAGACTTGGAGTGAAAACTCTTTGATCGCTTATGATCATTCCCCCTCCAAGAGTTTTATCTTCCTCTGTTCTTTATCATCTCCCCAAAAGATCCCCAAGAACCCCCAACGTTTGATATTCTGAAATGATCCCTGAGAGCTGAGATTTCCTGCCACATGTGCTTGCTGACGATGTTCCTGCATCATACTCCCCCTGGAAAAAAATTCATGGACTCTTTTCCATGAGTTCTTGCACCAACTTTCCATGCTTCTGGATATCAGCTTCATTTTCCCAACTGGCATCCTCTATTTAGTGTCCCTTCCACTTAACCAGATATTCATGATAGGTCTTCCTCCTAGTCTTCTTTCCAATTCTCTAATCAATGATCTTCTCCATATGTGGTTTTTCTACTATAGGCATTTGTTTCTCCCACTGAATCATCTCTTGATCTTCTAATTCCTCTATGTCATCTTTTCTGTAAGGGTACAGGTCTGAAACGTTGAATATGGGTGATATGCCCACATCATCTAGAAGCTCAATCTCAGAGGCGTTTTCATCAAACTTGCTCAAGATATTACATGGCCTTGTATTCTTCATTTTTAATTTGTTATATGTTCCCCTAGGGAACCTTTATTTCCTGAGATGTCCCAGAACCTGATCTCCCACCTCAAATTGAAGTTCTCTGTGATGTTGATGAACTCTGTGCTTGTACTCTTGGCTAGAGTTCTGTAATTTTCCTCTGATCTGGCTATGGAGCTTCTATATTTCTACAGCAAAATCTTCTGCTCCAGTGCTTCTGATCTCACTATGTCACAAGTCTCTCAACTCAAATACCCCCTGGGTTTCATTCCATACAATATTTGGAATGGACTCTTTCCAGTGCTCCTGTTTGGTGAGTCATTGTATGCAATGTTTGCTTGTGGCAAAATCTGATCCCATTGGTTATGATGCTCAATGACCAAACTCCTCAAAAATTTTCCCAAACTTTTGTTTACCACCTCATTCTGTCCATCTGTCTGAGGATGATAAGCTGAGTTGAAGGACATATCCATCCCCAAATTCTTCCACAATTTTCTCCAAAAATGACCAACAAATTTTGTATCTCTGTCCAAGATGATACTTCTAGGTAGGCTATGAAGTCTCACAACTTCCTTGAAAAACAGATTTGCAACATGTGTTGCATCACTAGTCTTTTGGCATGGGATAAAGTGTGCCATCTTTGAAAATATATCCACCACCACAAATATGGAATAACATCCTCTTTTCTTTCTTGGTAGTCCTAACACAAAATCCATTCTTATCACATCCCAAGGCCTCTCTGGTGTCATCCATGGTTGATACAATCCATTGTTCTATCTTTTTCCTTTTGCATGTTGCCAGATTCTACATCTGTTCACAATTTTCATCACTGATGTCCTCATACCTGGCCAATAGTATGAACTTCTCAACTGTGAAAATGTTTTATCATGGCCGAAATGTCCAGCCAATCCTCCACTATGTTTTTATTTCAAAAATTTATCCCTCATTGAGCATTTTGGTATGCACAATTGATTTCCCTTGAACAACAATCCCTCTTGAATCATATACTCTTCCCACTGGCTCCTATCTCTCAACACATGATTCGTGCATGCTTTGTATGCTTCCTTGAAATATGGATCATCACAATACATATCCTTCAGGTGTTCAAAACCTAAAGTCTTCACCTAAAATTCCTGCAGAATCAAACATCTCCTACTCAATGCATCAACAACTTTGTTAGAATTCCCCGCAATATGTTTTATAACAAAAGTAAAATTTTGCATAAACTCAATCCATTTTGCTTGCTTCTGATTCAATTTTTCTTGTTTGGTTATGAACTGTAAATATTGGTTATCGCTATACAAGACAAATTCTCGTGGGACAAGGTAGTGTCTCCACTTATTCAGGGATTGAATTATGGCATAAAATTTCTTATCATATGTGGAGTATTTTCTCTTAGTCTCATTCAGATTCTCACTGAAATAGGCAACCGGTCTATTATCCTGGCTCAAAACTGCTCCAATTGCAACTCCACTTGCATCGTATCTCACCTGAAATGTCTTTTCAAAATTTGGCAAGACCAAAATTGGTTATTTTGTTATTTTCTCCTTTAGTTTGTTGAAGCTCCTTTTGGCCTCCTCTGTCCATTTAAAAGACTTGTGCTTCTTCTTTAATGTATCCATCATTGGTGCACAAATTCCAATGAGGCCTCTGATGAATTTCCTATAAGAACTTTTTAATCCATGGAAGCTTCTTACCTCAAACATACTTCTCGATGATGGCCATTCTTTGATTGATTTCACCTTTTATGGATCCATCTTCAGTTCATTTGAAGAGATCACAAAATCCAAGTAAATGAGTTCTATCTTCATAAAAGAGGACTTCTTCAAATTTATGAGTAGCTTCTCTTGTTGTAGTCTTCTCATCACTAGTGTCAGATGTCTCAAATTCTCCTCTTTAGTCTTGCTAAAGATCAATATATCATCCAGATATACAACCACAAACTTGCCAATGAAATCTTTCAGTATTTCATTCATCAATCTCATAAAAGTGCTTGGTGCATTTGTTAAGACAAATGACATAATAAGCCATTCATACACACCTTCATTTGTCTTAAAGGTTGTCTTCCATTCATCACCTTCTCTCATTCTTATCTGGTGATACCCACTTTTCAAATCTGTCTTAGAAAAGAAATTTGCTCCACTTAAACAGTCCATTAAATCCACCATTATTGGAAAAGGAAATCTATACATGATGGTGATCTTGTTAATGGTTCTTGAGTCAGTACACATTCTCCATCCTCCATCTTTCTTTGGATTCAACACATTTGGAACTGCGCATGGACTCAAGCTCTCTTTGACCAAACCTTTGTCTAACAATTCTTGGACTTTGTTCTTTACCTCCTCATTCTCTCGAGGTGTCATTCTATACGTTGCTTTGTTTGTCATACTTGCTCCTGGTATTAAATCAATATGATGGATAATACTTATGATGGGTGGCAATGAGTTAGGCAGCTCATCCACCACTATGTCATCAAAATTATCTAACAATTCCCAAACTTCTTCACGTAAATCATCCATTGTAGTACTTGTAAGGACAACTCTAGGTTTCCTCACCACAAAAAACTGCATCTCCTATCATTTCTTAACTTATTTCAGGAGTTCCTTCCCACTCATGAGAAGTATGCTTGTGTTGGCTTCCTCTTTCGCTTTCTTTTCCTCTATTGGAAGCAACATGTGTGTCCTACCATTCTTCTCCAAAGTGTATGTATTGTTCCTCCCATCATGAATGACATTCTTGTCAAACTTCCATGGTCTTCCCAACAAAATATGGCATACATCCATGGGAATTACAACACATAGAATTTCATCGCTATATCCTCCTATCTTAAATTCAACTAAGCATTGTTTAGTAACCATTATCTAGTGTCCTTTCTGCAACCACGAGACTTTGTACCATGGGAATTATATCACATAGAATTTCATCTCTATATCCTCCTATCTTAAATTCAACCAAGCATTGTTTAGTAACCATTACCTGGTGTCCTTTCTGCCACCACGAGACTTTGTATGGCTTCATATGTGCAATTGTCTCCAGATCTAATTTCTCCACTATATCTATGGATACTAAGTTGTCAGTGCTCCCACTATCAATTATCACTTTGCAAACTTTTTCCTTAGTCTTGCATGCTATCCTGAAGAGATTGTTTCTCTGCACTAGATTCTCAACTTCTACCTCTGGTTTTAAGAGAACTTTTCTCAACATCAGGGATGTTCCATCCTTTGCTCCTTCTACTTCAACATTTCTTCTCTATGCTTCCGAAATGTGAGCTTCACCTTCTCCTTCTTTCTTTCTCTCGGGACATTCCCAAGACTTATGTCATGCCTTTCCACATGTGTAACATATCACTTCTCCTCCTCTGCCTCTGCCTCTTCCTCTTCCTCTGGAAGAGCTTCTTCCACCATCTTGTCTTCCTCGAGAACTTAATCCTCTTTCCAAGTGACTATGTGGTTTCTCAGTCTCATCTTTGGATTTTTGTGCCTTGTCATTGGAAACTCCCTTGCCTTTGTTTAAAACTCGGCTTTTACCCTTGCCTCACTGGCTTTGTTTTCTGGCTAAATTCTCCTCTGCCTTTAGTGCAAAATGATAAGCATCCTCCACTGTCCTTACTGACATCATGTTGATCTCATCCTGGATTTCATACCTCGGGCCATTTATATACCTGGAAACTTTTTCTTCATCCTTCTCTCTTTGTCCGGTTCTAATGTTCAACTTGTAGAAATCCTCTGTGTATTCTTTAACTGTCATACCCTTCTGTCTTAATTTCTGCAGCTTCCTGAACAGATTGATCTGGTAATCTTTGGGCATGAATTTTTCCTTCAGCTTGGCTACCATTTTTTCCCAATTATTTATCTTTGTTTTCCCTTTCTTCTCCTCTTAGCTTGAAGTTCATCCCACCACAATGTTGGATGTCCTTTTAGTCTAGTGACAGCATGTCTCACACTTTTCTCCTCATCGACATCTTCATAGTCGAAATATTTGTCCATGGACCTTATCCAATCCAGCAGCTCTTCAGCATCCAAATTTCCTTCATACATTGGGACCTCTATCTTGGCTCTAGCTCTCAATCTGAAAACTGCTCTCAGCAAGATCTCTTTGGCAACATTCTCTCCTGTAGCTTCTTCAACTTATACTTCTTCACTCTCTGCATCGCTGATGCCTCCAGCATCAGGTGCTCTTCTCTGTGATGCCTCCATCGCTTCTAATCTTGCACGAATTTATCTCGTCTCCCTTTCTACAACCCGATTGGTTAAAGGTGGTTCTACTTATCCCCTCGGTGGACTTGTGTCAAATTTATCTCACACACTGAGTGTATCTTAGAGTTCTTTTATCTCCTTTACCTCCTTTTCCTAAAATATACAAACGAAAATCAGCTCTGATACCACTTAATGCAGTGCCCCTACCTCAGCAGGGTTTGTTGACCTCCCGATCTCTGGATCTTCTCAATCTTCGAGTTGGAGAAGCTCTTTGATTCCCTACTAGAATCTTCAAGAAATATCCACAGGTCATTTTCACAAAACTCCGTCATGCGAACAAGCACCAGGAGAAAGCTTCTCTCATGTGACCACTAGCTGTGACCACAAGCCTAACCCAAAAGTCATTTCACGATTTTGCGCATCGGGTCTTTGCATGTGAATCACCCTAATTCTCCTGACCACTGAAACCCCGATAGGAGTCTAGTGTGTACTAGCTCCTCTCTTATATTCCCTCAATGTGACCGCTAGCAGTGACCACGTGCTTGAATGAAAGGCACGTCACGATTTTGCGTTTCGTGACTTTGGGGGTCTCCTTACCTCTGTTATCTTGATATCCAAGATTGCGATGACGCTAGATCGACGGTTCAAATTTTTCCTTTGATCAACGGTTGCGATCAATTCGGGATTTCACATTTCACGACTTTAGGAGTCTCCTTACCTTCATTCTCCCGATATCCGAGATTGTGATGGCACTATATCAACAGTACAGATCTTTCCTTTGATTAATGGCTATGATCAAGTCAGGATTTTGCATTTTGCGACTTTGGGAGTATCCTCACCTCCGTTCTCCCGATATCCAAGATTGTGATGGCACTAGATCAATGATCCAGATCTTTCCTTCGATCAATGGCTATAATCAAGTCGGGATATCTCATTTCGCTACTTTGGGAGTCTCCTTACCTCCATTCTCCCGATATCAGAGATCACGATGGTGCTAGATCAACGGTACAGATATTTTCTTCAATCAACGATTGTGATCAAGTCAGGATTTCATGTTTCGTGACGTTGGGAGTCTCCTTACCTTTGTTCTCCATATACCCGAGATCATAATGGCATTAGATCGATGGCCTGTGATCTTTTTGGATCTAGCAGCCCAAATCAAGTCGGTATTTCACCTTTCTCTCCTTTTCCCCTTATGGAGTCCCTTCGATACTTAGCCGAATTCCAAATCTATGCACTCCTTGCAGCAGATTCCTACACAAGACTTGGTTCTTGTGGATGACTGTGCATGCTTTGCAGCAGTCGCTTTGCACTCCTTGCAAAGGGAAAGTTTCATGCTATCTCTTCTGAGCTTTGGAATCGAAATAGATCTCGTCACACACTCCTTGCACTCTGTGTGCACTCCTTGCACTCACTCAACAGAAGAGAAATGATCAAAACTTATACTAACATTCACAGTTTCATCTACTCGTAATGATATTCATTCATTCATGAAAACAATAATAACGGGGAATTGCAAACAATAACAACAACACGCATTTGGATCAATTTTCCTCTGTTATATTCATTCAGACATAAAAATGGCTACAACTATTTTCAAACAGTAAATAAACTCAAAACTCCTACTAATTCTTAGCAGCCTCATTTGGGCGTACAAAACCTCTATTTATCTCAGAGGGTCCTTAGGGTTCCCCCAGAGTATTCATCTACTCGAAATGAAAAAAAACTCTAACTGCTACCTAAGTTCAGTTACATTCAAGACTCGGAGTGAAAATTCTTAGATCGTTCATGATCATTCCCCCTCCAAGCGTTTGATCTTCCTCTGTTTTTATCACCTCCCCAAGAGATCCGCGGTAACCCCCAGCGTTTGAGATTCTGAAATTATTCCCAAGCACTGATCTTTCCTACCACGTGTGGTTGTTGATGATGGTCCTGCATAAAATATGGACATATTTTTTATGTGTGTATTTTGGGAAATGTTGAACCTTTGCTAAAAAGGTAATGCAAATAATTTTGTTAGTAAATAAAATGAAAATTGTCGAATAACTACTTAAGGTGTTTCCTATGCAGATTATGTTTCCATGAGAGTTTAAAGTATCTTGACTGAGAATTGCCTAAGTTTACCTTGGGTTAAAAATTTCCTAGCTAAGTTTATGAGTGGATACATAATTTTTTTCAACTGAAAGTTTATTTTTTAGACTAAAAGTTGAAATTGAAAGCCCATTTCAAAATTCCCTCTTGATAGTTTGGATTCTCTACCTAAACTCTTAGTTGAGACTTTAAAAAAACCCTTGGCTAAGAAATTGGTAAAATCTTGGTCAAGAATTTTTGTGTTAGAAAAAAGAAACCTCACTTGGTGCTTATTTACACTATTTTGAACAAGAAATTCGACCCCCAATGCACTTTGTATTACCCTCACCTTTTCGTATTCACCGTTTATTGGATTACACGTTCCTTTTTGGATGTACCACTACTTCTGGATTTCCCACACCTTTCTGAATTTTCTTTGCTAGGTATGTTTCTACTCAATTCTCTCTCTAGGATATTTCTAACTAATAATTGGCTACCTCTCTCTAAAATATATTATTCTTGAGCATGGAGGGGAATTAGTAAGTAACCAAATGAAATACGTTGGGCTAGTCCCATCTCTCGTAATAATCTAGTTCTTGGGCAATCATTACAACTACTTAATCTAAATTAGTGAACCTCATCTATCCCAACCTCTGTCAGTTGTGATATGGGTAGTGTGATAGCATTAGAAATGTGTTCCATAACTTGTAAACATTTAATTTTTTAATGAATGTGCATTGTAGGGATAAGATTATTAATGAGGAATTTAAGTTATTAGAAGTAATGAGGAATTATGGGTGGTCTTGATATTGTTCGTTCCATTTCCTTATAATTCTTATTTGTAGGGTTAGTTGGTTAAAATGGTTATAGTGTTTTTAGGGAAATGCAATCTAGTGGAAAGTGTAGAGTTGATTTGGTTCGAGAGACAAATTACACCTTTCTAGGTATATTTTCATGGAATTTACAATTGTCAATGAATTAATCTTTTTATAAACTATTTCACATAAGAAATTGTTTCTTTGAACATGACATTTCCCAATATATAGGTAGACTATTCATCCAACAATGTTTGGCAATGGATATATGTAACATCTAGTTCCATTGAGCACATTTTATAATGACTTATTCTTTGGGGACACTTGCAAGCAAGTGATCTGGTTATGATACATTATTATTATTATTTGATTATGAGTTATATTGTGATGTCATTATGATTATATATTATTTCTAGATTCACATATATTGACAAGTGTTATTGATGAGTTCTCCTGAGTGTGTAGGATACATGACAAGTTGAGGATGCCGATAACATCAACTAACTTCCTTGGACTTTAGATTGAGTAAGGGAGTGGATTGTATTTGGTTTGAGTATTTTATTTACATGCATGTGATTTATATGATGACCTTAGTATGGATATTATGCATATGGATTATTGACATTTCCCTTGCCAGTGGATGCAGGCTTTGTGACGTTTGCTAATCCGACTCACATAAGGAATAAAGGGGTCATACACAGAAACCAGACAAATGAGGGAGAGGTGTGGTAGCGTCCCAATCACATCCTATTAGCACTCCTGCCATGAAATGAACACATGGTTAATGATTACCTCATTCTGAGAGGTCTACAATGTCGTGAAGGAAGACTGAGATAGACGCTCATAAAAAAATTCAAGGGGTGTGAAATAAGGCATAATCCTTATTCCTTAGACAACCCTTAGTCTTTCACAAGGTCGACCAAGTGAAGTGTTGACTCCAAGTGTCAAACAGACTTCCAAACTAGTCAAGGGCGAGTGGCACCGTTGGAGCATGAAGGTGTGTCTTGAAGGGTACGTCACGTAATCAAGTTGTGAGTCAATAAAAATCTAGAAGGTCTAGAAAATAAAATAAAATACTTAGAATTTGAAAGAAAAGAGCATGAAAATGATTACTAAACTATAAACAAGAAAGTAACAAAAAGTCTAAGTCTAAAGAGGTTTGATTAAGTAAAACACAAAAAGGAAATAAAGGGATTTAGACAAGTAAGTTGAGTAAATGAAGAAATAAGAATAAAGTGGGTAGATGTACATGTGTGCATGAAAATAATAAAATGGATTTTTAAATAAGAAGAAATTAAAACATGAGAGAATAGGTGGTCTACATAGAGTATCATCTTGAATCAATAAACCACTAATCTTAATTAAGAGAAGACTCCTAATCCAACTCAAACTAAAATCTAGTTAGGGGACACAAAATAAATGAAGGATTGGGGAACTAAGGGAAAAATAAGAGAAAAAATAGGAACAAATTGGGGAATGTGAGGGAAATCAAAATAAAAAGAGAATTTACATGTGCAACCTTGGGAGAGTTTGACAAGTGGTGTGGGTGAATAATCTTTAATTAAATTATTGAGATTTTTTATATAAAATAATTCGAGAGGAAGAGAGAATGGATCTCACTTTGAAAAGTATTGTTATGCTGCCAAAAAAAATTTGAACTAGTTTATTTGTTGAGAGTTAGGTTCAAAACTTGTGAAAGAGTGGAAGTTCTTCCTTGTGAGGGAAAGTTTTGGTGCTATTGATTTCTGATTTTTGTGTGTGGCCCCTTTATTGCTTAGGGGTTAAGGGGGAAGAAAAGTACCCCTAGCATTGGCTGGGAGGTACTATTGAAGTCTTGGGATTGGCAAGTGAAGGAATCAAACATTGCTAAAGATCTCGACTAAAGGCCAACATCAAGTTTCAGCAAATTCTTGGTTACAGTATTTATCTTTTGCATTATATCGAGTTCTATTTGCAGAATTATATATATCAAGCCATTGAGAAGAACATCTTGATTTTTATGACAATCTATTATAGTACACTATACTAAATGTTGAATATGTAAGGAAGTGACGGTTATCATATAATTATAGCAACTGAATTATCATACCAGGATGGTCATAGAAATCGATTAAGTAATGCGCAATGTAAATTAGAGATTGTGTAATAGTTACTGAAATATCATTGCAGTAGCATTCTTTATTTATGTGAATTACAAGTTATGGAGTAAAGAATTGATAAAGTTTGAAGTGCGAAGGTTACAGTTCTTGTTTGAGATTTTTATATATTTAACTACTGCCAAGGTTAGAGCTTTAGCGTGATCAGAAAATTTTATATGAAAGTCCATCTTCTATTCCTTCATATTTATGGAAAGATCGCTAGTAACACTAATATTCTTTACAAAATTTCGTTATTGTGGCAACATTGTTATTTAGTTTTTTGATATGGTTTATGCAAGTTAACAAACCAATGACTAGTAGAAAACCAAATTAATGATAGATTATTGTAATTCTGTTATTGAACTATGGATTGAATAACTATAAGCTTTGGAAATTAAATCTTAACTAGTTAAGAATTTGCTTAAAACCTATCTGTCCCAGTGCCTTAAATAGTCAAATCAAAGTTTTCTTGAGTTCTGTTAGCTCTCTGGATCTGCGATGAAGGATCATAGCCCTATCTAAATAATAATAAATACAATGAGTAACCACTACTTATAACTATACTTCTTGACTCGAATTTAGATTAACTACAACTAATTGAAGATTACTCATTTGTGCATGGATATTCGGTTATAGAATAGATCAGAGAAATTGGAAAGTGTGGTTCGAATCTGGTTACAATTGATTTAATAGCAGCATAATATCGATCGTGGAAAGTCTAAATTTAGGTAATGATGCCTACTGAAATTTAACAATTGCAGGTATCTCAGTTCAAAAATATAATCTAAAATAAAGTCGGCAGAAGGAGGTTTAAGTTAGGGTGTTTCTTTAGGTTATTATTCCAACATCCTGATATTTCCTTTGGCCTCATTAGGGGCGCAACGAATCCAGTTTTTTTTTTCTTTTCTTTTCTTACAAACATCTATAAAAAGACTTCCTGCTATCTCTTCTTTTAGTTCCTCCCAGATAAATGCCTGCATATTCACAGAACTGGAATTTGTTGTTGTAACTTACGTTTAGTGAAGATGCATGGTCTCACTGTAACTGTATCCACCTACGACCTTCCATACTCGCCCTTCTGAGTAGACTCTGTTGATCGAATGCCACCAGATTAACAAAATTAATAACAGATGATTATTAATGAATCCTAGGTTAATGAGTCGGTTCAGATTGATTAATTAAAAATATCTTCAGAGATATTTAGTTATATCCTAGAGAAGAGACAGATTTTAACTAAATATTTATTTTAACCCATAAGCAACGTTCACTTAACTTGTTTCTCTGCTCGACCACTAGTTAATGACTGAAGAAGCTACCACTTCGTAATTATCTCTTGAATTTATGACGATCTAGTTATCTCCTCGATAAGCATAGTGATTGTATTTGCTTAAACCTCACGAATAGATTTTAACTTATGGATTGTTAGAATTCATTGTTATTCCTTGGCTGGAATATATATAGATCTTCAATTATACGTTATGTATGTGTGATTGATGGAATTGATTCTTCGTACGTTAGGTCTATGAAATGCTACTTGTTATTGTATCTTGATCCTTGGTTTAATTTGGCTCATAAAAATTTTATAGTGCTTAGCAAAAGAGAAATGGATGTTAAAATAATGGATTATAGAGATTATAAAGATGATAATGTGCTAACTTTTCTAGTTTTTAGAAATGTTGTTGATATCGTATCATCGACATCAAACAAATTATTATTGAATCATATGCATTTACAAAAGATTATGCATTTGAATTGAATCTCGGTAACATATAGTCTACTGGTTAGAATATTCCATGTTTTTTTATAGGGAAAAAAGAGAGCTATAATTTACATTATGAGGATTAATGAGTGTCATTCACAAAGGTTAAATGACATGGCCATTGACAAATGGGGAGCCAAAAATGCTACCCAATTTTAATTAATGATAAGATAAAACCCCCTACTTAACATAGAAAATATATTGTAAGTATAAAAAAATACACTTTTCATGATATCCAAGTGGAGAGTGATTTTTCTATATTTAGTGGTATAACATTTTAATTTATAAATAATTTTTAGGATTTAATGTTTTTTTCTTATAAAGTTATTTACTTTAAGGTTTTCTCTTTCTAAGATGATTCTTATATGATATTGTATTAATATATAATATTTCAAAATATTTAGTATTGAATTTTAATTCATTTGCAAAATAGTGAATAATAAGGAGTAGTTAAAATATAAAATATTGGAGACCGAGATTGAAAAGGAATTGCTTAAATTTCAAGGGTGTATTATATTGTTCTAAATTTCCACATACAAAAGATATAAGAAATAAAGTGTATATAGTCTATGAAAATATATACTTGTGTAAGATTCTAATTAAAGGGAAAAAAAATAGTTTTTTTAAAAGAGTTTATTTTGTTAACAATAGCTTCATAAATTTTGGGAAATCAAAATTAAAAAATAAAAATAAAAATTAGGTAAATTTTTTTTTTTTTTAAATAATAAAGAGGAGGAACCTTTTATATTACCATAGACAAAAGATAACACTGTCGGGGATGCCAGCTGCCCCGCCTTAGCAGGAAACCAGGGCAGCTAGACCTCCCTTTCCACATGTCCGCATAGTTACAGACCAGACAGAAGGTGGCAAAATTAACAAAGTTAACAGGGCTATCTCCCGCCCGAAGGAAACCGGGAGTAGCAGGTAGCTTCAGAATGCTAAAGTTTGTAACTAAAACTGGAGCATAAACATAACTAAAATTCCGCATGCAAAGACTATCAAAACAGAACCACAAGCAAGAGGTGGGTCGGAGCATCAGGTGACCATGGAGTCCATGTGAACTTCAGCAGCTTCGGTATGCCTCCAGCGCGCAGGAAAGGCATATGGTCTGGCACACGTTGGACACTGCTTCTTCTGCGTAGCTCGTGAATGTGCAGCAAAGAACAGGTCCATCCTCTGCTCCAATCGTCCAGTGCGAAAGACCAGATCATCTAAAAGATGGCGCACGTAAAAGATGAGACTGAGGGAATCCCCTGCGCCTTGGTGTGACTGTGTTGGGTCGATGTCTTCATGCACTTTCTGCCTGTTTTGGCTGTGGTCGGGTCTGGTGGGTTCAGGAGGAGGTTCCTCCACAATATAGCAAGGGGAATAAGGCTCGTCCTTGCTACTGTCATCGCGGTTGCTCCTTTCGCTGGTTCCTGCTGGAGTGCTGGCCTAATCAAACTGCGCACTGTTAAGGTTGAGTGCAAGGGGGGTGTCTTGTCCCACGCCCGGGATCTCCTCCTCAATAATTGCCCAGCGCCTCGTTCATCTTCGTCTAGCTGCAATAGCCATGGCTTTTTCAAACATCACCTGTCGTTTTCTTCGGGATTTGGCATCCTGCCATGCCGCTCCGCGTCGAGGGGTCCCCCTGAGCCGAGGCATAGCGAAGCGACGAGATAATGCGAGCAAATGGAGCGGTTCTGCCAGAAGACCGTGAGTAATCTTGTGGTGATGCCAGAGCGGCTGTGAGACTGAGTGTCCCAAGCGCTCTCGACAGGCTGAAATGAACCGATGAGCAATGAACCCGAACAATATACCCAGTGCAATTAAGACCGCCATCGCGTCCAGCATTAAAATTTGAAACTCGGTGCTGGTACCTTCCCCCTGTGCGGGCAGGCACCTTGAGTGAATTTGCTGGTGTGAATTCATGGCATATTAATGTGCCTTTGGTGCGAGCTGGTGAGTCCCCTGTCATCATTTCCCTGCTCGCCTCCACGTGGTCACTTAAAACGCCCAGTCACCCCATCCGGGAAGTGAAGGTCTTTGTGGGCGAGAGCTTGGCATCGCGCAAAAACCTCTGAGCCTGGTGAGCTATGGCCTTCCCAGCAGATGAGTTCCTCGCCCGTGTCCACTGCCATATTAGCCAGGAGATCCGCAGCTTGTTTGCTTCGCGTCTGACGTGTGAAGTGATGATGTTGTAGTGCGGTTGAAGGTGGAGAGTGAACTCAGCTAGCAAGCTGTGGAGTCTCCAACTTGGTGAGAGCTTTTCTGGGTTGCTGCCATGGAGTATTTTTGTAGCTAGCCTAATGATCACTTGGGAGTCGCCTTCTAGAATAATCTTGTGATGGCCTTTAGCTACAGCTCTTTGGAGTCCTCGGAGGAGCCCTGTTAGCTCGGCCACATTGTTGGTTGTGTCTCCGAGGTAACCTGCCTCCATATCGATAATTTCCCCTTCCGAGTTCCGTATCATTGCCCCATAACCTCCCGGTCCCGGGTTGCCTCTGGAGGCGCCATCAAAGTTAACTTTGATGAAAGGCTCAGGAGGGGGGTACCATATGGTGGGACTAGTATGTAAGCCTTTGGGGCGGATTTGCGTGTGCTGGATGCTGGTTGTGACCTGCCAATATTGAAGGATGCGGAGTTCGCTGGGGCTGCCTTGCTGATCTGTTCCAGTCTAGGGCTTGCTTCGTACGGTTTCGGTTATTAGGGATTTGATTTTTGCCCAAGTAACCTCTGGTGGACAGGAGAGGGAATGGAATATTCTCTTATTCCGCTCTTTCCAGATTTGCCAGAGTGTGAGACCTGGTATCAGGATCCAGATGCAGTTTAAGATGGGGTTGTTGAAGGAAACGCAGTCCCAGTTCTCAATTGTGCTATTGATGCAGCTTCTATTTCGGCTTGATTTGCGCATGAGTTGTGCTCCATAATCCCAGATCTGTTGGCTATAAGAGTAGGCGTTGAAGAGGTGCTCCTTGGTTTCCTCCGCTTGCCGGCACAGGATACAGCAGGAGGGTCCAATAAAGCCTTTTTTACGGAGGTTGTCCCATGTCAGGGTTCTATTATGCACCACCAGCCAGAGGAAGGTGGAGACTTTGGGCCAGAGAACGGGGTTCCATACCTTACTCCAGATCGGTTCTGTTGCTGGTTCCTGTTGGTTCACATGTAGGGAGTAAGCTTCCTTGAGGGTGAAGACCCCAGCTGGGGTGTACCCCCAACGCAGGATGTCAGGCCCTTCTCTATATCGTAATTTCCTGTTGGAGGCGTGGGCTCGCCAATGCTGCAGATCTAGATTTTCCGGGACATCAAGCTCTTGATGCGAGATTTTCCAGCGACGCCATTGCTGCTGCGAAGCTTGCTCTACCCAGAGTTCTTTGACTTTTGGCGGGGTGTGCTGGGGGAGGGATCGTTTGAGTTCATTTAATTCCTCCAGTGAGTCCAGCGGCTTAAGATGCTACCATGAGTCCTGCCAGAAGAGGGCGCTGCCCCCATCGTTTATTTCCCAGAAAGCGTGGTTCTGAACCAGAGCGCGATTTTGCCAGGCAGTGTTCCATATATTAGAGCCCTGTATGCAGTTGTTGTGTCTGATTAATTGATCTTCCGGCGTGAGAGGAGCGTACTTGCATCGCCACAGTTGTACCCAGGCTGCTGCAGGGTATTTTAGCCATCTCCACCAAATTTTGGCCCCCGTCACTTGATTTAGTTTGCCCGGGTCCCGGAGTCCCATCCCTCCTTGAAGTTTGGGCGTGCACAGCCTATCCCAATTGACTAGAGCCCATTTCTTGTTGGGTTGAAGGCCTTTCCATAGGAAGTTTCTTTGCAGAGTTCGAATGGCTTTGATGACTTTTTTTGGGGCTGCCAGGGCCGTAAAAAGGTAGGTGGGCATTGTCTGCAAGACCGATTTGAGAAGAACCAGGCGAGAAGCTAGATTGAGGGGTCTGAAGGCCCAATTGCGCAGTCTGTTGGAGATGGAGAGGAGGAGACTGTACCAGGATATGGCAGAGGTCGCAGCCCCAGTGAGAGGCACGCCTAGGTACTTGGACGGAAGGGAGCTCCTAGGTATGCCTAAGAGTCTGGAGATATGACGCTGGACAGGTGCAGGGGTGTTGAAGAAATAAATATTAGATTTATCTGGGTTGAGAGTCATGCCAGAGGCTTCAGAGAAATCCGAGAGAATAGAGTTAAGCTTGGTGGCTTCCTGGGCCGAGGGCGAGTTCAGAAGAAGGGTATCGTCTACAAACTGGCTGTGGGAGAGTGCAGGTTGAAGGTTGTGTAGTGGGAGGCCTTTGAGTGAGCCTTCGGCTACTGCAGCTTTGAGATATCGTCCAAGGCCTTCCGCGAGGAGAATGAAAAGAAAAGGGGAGAGGGGGTCTCCCTGTCTAATTCCTCTGGAGGGCATGAAGGGCTTAGAAGGCACCCCATTTACTAGAATGGAGAAGAAGGTGGAAGAGATAAGATTTAAAATCCAACTTGTCCATTCTTGATCAAACCCAAAGGCTTGTAAGACTGCCCTGATATACTGCCAGCTGGCCCTGTCAAAAGCTTTAGAAAGATCAAGTTTTAAAAGCATACCTGGAGTTCTCGAAGTTTTGAGAGAGTGAATGATCTCGTGGGCCAAGATGACGCTGTCCATGATTTKCCTTCCTTCCACATAYCCAGACTGTTCCGGGGAGATGACGAAGGGCAGGATGGGTTTGAGCCTGGTGGCTATGACCTTAGTGATGATTTTGTAGATGACATTGCAGAGGGCTATAGGCCGGAAGTGCTTGGGATTAGTGACTCGTTCTTCTTTCGGAATAAGCGTAAGGAAGGTGGCATTGAGAGCTGGCAGCACCAGACCCGAAGTTCTTGATTCCTCTACTAAAAATTAGGTAAAATTATTAATACTAGATCTTTAAACAACAGTAAATTTATATTTTGGTTTCTTTTCGATCCTTCTCAATGCATAATAGATGTAGAGTTGAGTTAGATCTATGCATTCTAAATTTGGCATTCTAGGTTGTATGAGAACTATTTTGTTTTTTTTCATTATGTTTTAATGGAAGTACATAAATATGGAAAATATATACATACTTCTACATGTGATGTCTCCTCATATTACACATTTTGAAATGGATCTTCTTACCATGTTTTATGATTGGTTGGTATTGATTTTATTGGAGAGGTATTACAGGCTTATCTCCACATTAATATAGTTTCATTCATTTTTCAATTTTAAACCTATTTTTAAATAATCGGGAAGTTTTTAAGCATATATTTTTCCAAATAGTATGAAAAAATTTCTAATGGCTAGAATATATTGCATTTGGCATATGAACACAATGAAAGGATATTACAAGATTTGAATCCACTAGCAAGGAAAAATTATATGAATACAATGGTATATCAAAAATCATTATGACGTGAAATAAAAACAATCTGAAACTAGTGTTGCAACACAGGGTGAAACTACAATAGTATCGATCATTATCACTCTAAAATAGCATGGTCTATTTTCATTACAACTGCAACACTACATGGCTCTTGTGATTCTAATATATTATTCATCTGAATTCCCATATCATAAATATCTAGCTTTGTTTGTAACTAAAACATCATTTTTTCTTGAGTGGATCATCCAAACCTAGATCCAACCCAAACATCTATATATTAAATCATAGATCTATTGCACATCAAGATTTATTACAAAGATGTGTCTATGTCGATTGGGTCTAGCCTCAACAGTTGTGAGTTTTTATCCTCCCCTCCCAAGTTCAATTACTGGAGGTGTCATGTTAAACTCTTAATCTAACAACCTTGACCATTACGACTACAACGTGATGTACAACATGAATTTTTTGTTTTTTTGCAATAGGAAATTAACGTCAACAATATAAATTATAGCAACACAATTCGATGACATCATAATGAATGAATTACATGCGACACATTGTCGTAATTAGATCACGTTGCAACCGACGCATCCAAAATTTTAGTAACGACATATAATCAATCATCATCATAATTGAATAACGACACAAAGTAACAACATCTCCCTACTCATCATTGAAATAAGTAACAATGTCATCAGCGTGTCAACAAAGGATGGCGACACATAAACATAAATAACATAGAAGAATTGCACACCATGAAATATTGAAGCAAATTACAACAACATTCAATCAAATAAAGAATATAAATTACTACCCTCCCAACCTACCCTACAAGGTTAGGACCTTCAGGACACATAAGCAACGCTCAAGCCTAGGTTCTAACTGATTTTAACCATTTAAGGTCTTAGGGTTGGTGACTATTCTGAGGAACAAGGAGGTGTCTACATCCCACTAACACAATCAAGTCCAACTATCTATGCTAAATCAACAACATCAACGATAATCAATTACATCAATCCATCAATCCTAAAGCACAATTAAACACGTCGCTCGAGTAATCATTTGCATAACACATCATAGACCACATTAAATCTAAGGCGCAAATCAATTATCAATTATTAGTTATATTGCACGCGAGCATTTATTCAATTAATCCATCATTTACACATCAACAATTAAAACGCATGAGATATCGACTATATTTTGCAAGGCGCAAGAGAATGTCGTTAATAATTCAACCATACTTCCACAATATTATAGGTGTAATAGTAACCAATTTCTGATTCAATCATGCATCATCAATATTCTATGGCGCAATAGAAATCCAATTATTAATCCATCAAATATTAGCAAATTTAATGGCGCAAGAAATATTGTTAATCAAAATGCATTACAGTGTAATTTATTTCAGGCAATATGTCTAATGCCTACCAACCATTCATTTCATTATCCTTGTAATGCGTGCGAGAAGTCTAACTACTTAACTAGTCATACATCATCAAATTTCTTTATAGTGCAAGCAGTCCAATGACTAAACAAACATTCCTTACATCATAATTTTGTTGCACGCAAGAGGTTTAATATAAAAACAAACATACACTTCAGTATAATTCCAGTGCGGACAAGGAGTCCCTCTACTTAGAAAATCATCAAACAAGGTAATTTTGTGGCACAAGTGATCAACTTAATCATCAATCCGCAATGTGCAATCATCGACCATCATTTAATCATCTGAAATTGATATATTTAGCTAACATGAAAGTTACACAGCAATGGCTAAAGAGGTAAGCAATAATATTTGTCTTAACATCAACCTCATAATTAAGTACCCGTCTTTCTCCTATACATACACATGAATATAATTCGATTAATCTGAATGGTATAAACTTGAATGGAAGGTACACAACCCTTATCCTACCAATGTTTATTATTCTAATGTCCATATTATTCAAATAATCTAATAAGGGAAGTAATAATGAAAGGGAAATAACCATCATTCTAACATCCATATTAATTTAATGATTAACTAACTTCTCTTAGTTCATAAGTAAATAAATTCAGTTAATTAATTAAGGGTGGTAACAATTAATGGAAATAAAAATCATTCTAGTATCCACATCAACCTAAATGACCCAATATCCATTTTATTCATTGTTTAATGTTGGAATAACAATTAAATGAAATATCAGTTATTCAAATTAAAAAAAATAAACAAAATCTACGCAATACTGAGGTTGAGATATAAGGGTACAATTCGCAAGGGAATTCCCCACACGCAGGGAAGGGGTTTTCTCACTAACAATGCAAAGAGAGAGGGTGCATACACGCACATGATTTCTCCACGCGCATAGGGGTTTCTCATTAACAAAAATACAAGGGAAAAGGAAATAATTCACAGAGGAACTCAATGCAAAGATGGGCTTAAGAAACACAGAGTGGGAAGGGCAATTGCAGAGATGGAAGCCAACAAAAATCGTTGAGTTGTAATGAAATGTTTTCGCTGGAAGGGAGAGAGAGGGAAGTGCCCTGGGTAGCCAAAACGCAAGGAGAATGACCATTGTACAACACATAGATTACCATAATAACTTGATGAGGAATCTTCGAAATCGCTGGGCAAATTTAAATATTGGCAGAGGTAAACATTTAAATTTTTAACCATGCAGAAGCATGGATCTCCATCAAGAATCTTGTTGCGGAGAGATACAAAATAGTTGAGGGTGAGAATTAACAGTTGGGCGAAAAAAAAAATAACAAATGAGAGAGATATTATAACACAACACTATTATATTACTTGATACTATTATACAATACATTGGTGGCTCATTATATAGAGCTCACTGATAGTTATCAGATCTAACTTATTCCAAATATAGGATGAGAGGTTGAGCAAATATCTCAACCATAAACATGAATCTAGGATCTCATAAATCCAACTGCCTAACAAACTCCTAATAATAAGATCACACAACTCACATAGAGATTGACTCTACTTCTTAATACATCATATTAGATAAGTAGGAATTATATATTCCAACACTCTCCCTTAATGACTACTTATCTAAATATCTTTGTGGTCATATCTTCATCATAGGCATGGCTTCAATTTTTCACTTGAGCTTGTTTTTGCTGTGGGATTCATCCTTGAACTTTCTTTGCTTCCTCTTGCATCTTGTACTTGCATATAATTATTCATGTCCATATAAAACACAATCCATCTATCGGAATACATGGGTCATATGCCACTGTAGCCGCTAGTTCTCTAGGAATTGTTTTCAGCTACATAGCTCATCAATGTTAAACTCTCCCTTAAACGTAACTTGGTCCCTCATACTCTAAGACTCACAACTTGGTCACACACTTTGAGATTCTTCCATCTCACATCCCCACCTTGAATCGAAGATCCAAAGTCTCTGATTCAACATCAAGCTAGCATATGAGTACACCTGCCACCCTCGTACCTACCCTAGTGGTTAATTCCACAACTTGATATAACAACCTCTCTGTCTATGAGAGAGTATCACATTCTGTGATCACACGCACTTCTGCGCTACAAGAAATATGCCTGTTTATGCCTTACTAATAGGGCTTACAAAAAACCTGGGGAATTTAGCTTGCCTATGGCTAAGCATTACAATTTGGACCATAACCTGGGGTGTTGGGTACAACCAATCATGCACCCCCTACAACAATTCAATCAGGTACATAAAATATCAACAATACTCTCACCAATCATATGCCCAATATTACAAGCCCATTACATATGCTCATTTACATCTCATCATCATTCTTGACCAAGACACACAACCACTTCACACAATTTGAATAACTATCATCACACCTTCAAACAAGAAATATAAGCACAACTCAATCTCACTTTCTTACTTTTTTGACTTAATTTGGAGGATGTGTGAGTCCGACGGAATGAGCACGTACACCTCACTTCATTTCGCTATAACACCTCCATGTAATGACGTGAACAATAAACTCCAACAATAGCAGCCTCTCGCTTTACGACTCCTTTACTCAGAAATTGCAGCTCCTCTCCACAACTCAAAAAATATGAGTCCTTTGCAATATCATGGACAGTAGTTTGTCACATGCCCTTCAACCTAGTCCTCTCCTCGGGCTTCCTCTTCCTTTGTGACTTGTTTCTCACTTTTATTTGGAAGCGATCTCTCTGTATTTGGCAACTGCAAACACAAATTTTATAGGTGTCATTGTTTCCATAGCGATGACCTCAACAAACCATCACGTCGAACAACACGCATTTCACGTACATCACCAAGCCGATCAAATCATTAATTGCGGATACCACCGAAGGCACCCCACCCACACCGGCCTGCACTGCAACATTCTCCCGCAACTTCCTTATCTCGTCTTGGTAATCATCCCATGAAGACCTTCGAGGCCTCGCAAGTACTCGCCATCAAGAGTAATCACTATATGCACATACGTAGGGTCACAAACCATTCCATTGAGACCAGATAAGGTGCATTCTTTCCCATTTCTAAATGTCAGTGCCTCTTTAAACGAAAAAAAATCGTTGAATGTCAACAGATTTGGAACCTTCATTAACTCCATAAAGCCCTCTTTGTTCCTGTGGAAATCGAACGGTGATGACCTAATCACCTCCGTCGGAGACCACGACTGCTGCGAAGGGAAAACAATGGCAATAAAAATCACAACAAACGAAAACCCCCACATTCTTATGAACCACGCCATTGTTTCTCTATTAACCTCCCGACACTTCAATGTCCGCTGCTTGCAGCTAAAATATTTCGAACGTAGTAGCAGGGATGCAAGAAGCACCAGTTCCCTCAGCTCAGCCAGTGTGAATCTCTTCAATTAATCCACCTTTGCAAAATCTTGAAATCCTCTGCGATTCTCTTAGCATTAAAGCCAAAAAATGACAAAACCTCCACAAAACAAGCAATGGAAAATGCCAATCTGCAACGGCCCCAGCATCAAAATGCTTGAATGTTTTCAACTAAGCATCTGCCAGCTCACCGTCTGGAAAACACTTGATCCACCAAAAACAAAGCTAGATTTATCCTTATCCTGTTGCAATCCTCAAGCAGCTAGATATTGCTGCAACATATATCGGCAACTATAAATGCAGCATCGTTTCATCCCACATATTAAAGAGAGATGTACACAAAAACACCTTCCTTTAAAGCACAAAGCTCGAAAATGTCAACAGAAATCTCGAAGAATCCTTCCGTAGGATGAAATTTTCTTTGGATCTGAAGGATAGCCTTAAAAAATAACTAGTTTGAAGATCTATTGCAAGGAAAATCAATAGAAGCCTCCGATCATTAAATCTTTAGCCAAATCAAAAAATCTGAAGTCAAGGCTCTGTGTAAAATAGGCAAGCAGAGTCGTTTTGGAACAATAAATGCAGCTAGACCGTGTGCATGGTTGTGCACTACATTCCTCTTCTTTCTTTCGTTCGCAATGAACCTTCTCCTCACATAAGGTAGCAGACCCTCTCTTCAAATGAAAACTCTTCTAACAGTGGTAGTTCACAATTCTTCGAGCTCGAATCAACAACAAATACACATTCTTCTTTACTATGCACACGATTCAATAACAACGACACTACATCCTGGCAGCACCTCAACAAGCAGTGGCAGTGATTTGATGTTGCAATATGTCCCTTGATCAACAAATCAATGCACATAATAGCTCAAAAAATATTCAATCAGAAATCAAATTATTCCTCTACTCTTCACATGATCCTGGGCACTCCTATGAGGGAGTCATGCCCAGCCCTAAGGCTCTGATACCAAAAAAAAAAATTAGAGAGACATTATAACACAACACTATTAGATTACTTGATACTATTATACAATACATTGGTGGCTCATTATATAGAGCTCACTGATAGTTATTAGATCTAACTTATTCCAAATATAGGATGAGAGGTTGAGCAAATATCTCAACCATAAACATGAATCTAGGATCTCATAAATCCAACTCCCTAACAAACTCCTAATAATAAGATCACACAACTCACATAGAGATTGACTCTACTTCTTAATACATCATATTAGATAAGTAGGAATTATATATTCCAACAAAAAATTATGTGGGTTCTTCCACAAGCAAAGCAGGTTGTCCCAATCAAATGCAGAGGTAAAGAGATCCAGTAAATTCTCAGAGATTAAGGATGCAATTGTTGTGTAATACCAGGTAAACATTGGGCCAGTTAAAAATGAATTTATTGAGAAAGGAAAATACAATAACACATAGCATTTAAGGAATTTACGTTGCGTATAGGTAGGAATTCGTAGAGCCAAGTAAAAATGTATTTGTTGAGTAAAGAAGTAAAAGTAATGTAGAGCATCTCGCTGCTGATACATGTTGGGAAATGGAAGAAGGCACAAAGGAGAAAGAAAAGGGAGGGCAATCCAAATGAGCCCGACTGCCAATCAAAATAAAAAGGAAAGGAAAGCACTCAACATGAGCCTGATTGTCAATCAAAAGGAATCGAACTGTCAAGGGTGGTTCCCAACTGTCAATAAAAAGGAGCAAATGGAACGAAAATAGTTTAGGACAACATTCAAAATCTAAAACTCAGAGCATGGGTTTTGTCAGGGAGGAAAACAAAAAGGAAAAACAATGGTCTAAACAACATCAATTTCATCGTATATATGCTAACAATTTGCTCAAAGGCACAACTACAATTGACTGGTTGCGCAGTTCATTCAAAATTTACCGCACAGTCTAATCAACAAAAATCTAAATTGAATTTAAAATCGTCTAAGACGATCGTGAGAATTGGATTTTGATGCCATTCAATAATACAATTTTCTTCAATAATTAATTGCATACATATACAAGGAAGAATCTATGATCCCGAGAGATGAACGAAATAAATTCCATACAGTTTAATATTTAACAAAATAGAGAAGTGACTGATCAAATACCGTAACCAATAAGGATGTCGATGCCGAGGTAGGTTGTTGTTGGCCTTCTCCGGTTGAAACTTGTGCTTGTCCTCGCTTTAGCTTGATAATCGATGAGACCTCACCAATACCTCCCATCCAATGCTACGGGTACTCTTATTCCCCCTTAGCCCCCTGACCTGCAAAGGGCCCATGCACACAAAACCAGAGAAAAATCTAGCTCCCATCTCGCCTCGCAAGGTCGAGCTACCACTCTCTTTTCGAGCTGGGTATCCCAACTCCCAAGGAAAAATCAGTCAAGAAATTCTGGCAGCATAACTTTACGCATGCCAGTCCTCCCCCCTTCCTCTTCTTAGCCATTAATTTTATAGATTTCTTCTTAGTGACCACTTTCCATTTGCATGTTTAATTTGTTTTATTAAAAATTAATTAGGAAATATTCTCCCTCATACACTTGTCACCGCATCCCTTAGTTGCATCAGAAAATCACTTATTTAATTTAATTAAATGTCAAATCCCCTCATCCATCCTAAAAGTTCTCCTAAAAACACTCCTTGATGTCCCTTTATTCCCTCTATTTCCTTTTTAAAGGTTGAGGCCTTTCTAAAACTTAGTTGCGTTTCATTTAGGAAAGTTCCTTAGTTTGACTAGACTAGATTCCTTTCTATGTTTCCACATTCCTTTTTACATTCATTTCCTTTCTTGTCTAATTTCCAATTTAGCATGTCTTGCACATAATCAGTAATTAAATCTAGATAAATATTTCTCTTTTAATTCTTAGCTTGATTTTTCTTCATTCCCCTTTTATTAATTGATTATTTAGTTTTTAGTCTCCTTGCCCTATTTAGACCTAGGCTTAATTTTTAACTAGGCTTAAAAATTTTAAGGGAATTTTATAATTAATAAAAATTACTCATTTAATATTTATTTTAAGGTTGACCATGTCAAAACAATTATTGTTTTCTAGGCACCTAGGTTCATTGACTCACCTTTATTAAAATCATGATATGCCCTTCAAGACACACTACGTGCTCCAAGGGTGCCACTCGCCCTTATTCATGTTTTATTTATGTGACATGCCCTTCAAGACTCACTACATGATCCAAGGGTGCCACTCACCCTTATTCATGTTTTATTTATACGACGTGCCCTCCAAGATGCACTACGTGTTCCAAGGGTGCTACTTGCCCTTGACTGACTTTGGTAGTTTTCCAACCCTTGGAGTCAATACTCCATCAGGTGACCTTGAGAGAGACTAAGGGCCTCTAAGGAATAAGGATCATTCCTTATTGCATGCCCCTTAGAATCTTCGTGAGAGACTGTATCAGTCTTCCTTCACGACATCGTGCGTCTCTCGAACTAGGTAATATTTAACCTACAATTTGAGCCACGAGGGGAGTGCTAATAGGCTGTGGCAAGGCTGCTACCACACCTATCCCTCAATATCTGGTTGTTGTGCATGGCCCCTTTACTCCTTATGTGATTATGATTAGCAAGCAATCGTCAGCCTGCATCCATCAACGAAACATTGTCAACAATCCATAAACAACATCATAATATACTCGATCATATGTCACATATGCATAAATAGAAATACCTGGAAACTATATATAGTCCACTCCCTGACTCAATCCAGACTCCAAGGGGGTCCATTGTTGCCATTGGCATCCTCAATCTATCAAGATTTCTGCACACTCAGGAGAAACCCGTCAGTAGCGCTTGTATATACATAGATATCAAATAACATAACATCATAGTCCAACAACATCATCATACAAATCCACAAGAGAAACATACAACCATATACTAAACCAGATCACTTGTATGCAAGTGTCCTCAAAGAATAAGTCAAATCATGCACGTGAAAAAGAGGAATGCTACATACACCCCCTCTTGTTTTAAACTTCATCCCAAAGTTTCACAGTATAAGTGTGCAGTAAATAAAGTATCTTACAAGATCTAAATATCTAACTATCAAGAAAAAATGTAAATTGTTGGCGCATATCATATGCATCCTCCCAAGTAGTCGAGTGTGGACTATAATTGTCCCAATGGACCTTGACCTGATCGACTGTCTAATGTCGCAGTTGTTGAATGCGATGGTCCAGAATTCGGATTGGCTTCGCCATGAGTGCACGCTCGTTCGATCCTTGAAAGGAAATCATGTCAATCACTTGTGTAGGATCACTAACATTAAGTCACGAAACAAATACAGATAAACATCATCCATACGCCTCCAAGAATGAGGCAAGGCCAGTCGATAGGCCATGGGTTCCTTCCTTTCACAACTTTGAAAGGTCCCATGATCCTAGGAGAAAGTTTAGCACCCTCTTCGAACTTAATCAAACTCTGGTGCAGTTTCATCTGCAAGAAAACTTTGTCACCAACTTCATAGTTGTGGTAAATGCAAAGTGCATCAACATAACCATTTTGTTGATCTCACGCTTATTTAATCCTTTGTCTTATCATTTGAAATTGCTCTTCCATTTCTTAGATCATTTCTCGTCCTACCAGGACCTTATCCTCAAGCTGATCCAAACTCAAATGCATCCAACACGGTCGCCCATAAAGAAAATCAAATGGAACCATCATAATGGTACTTTGATAGTTGTTGTTGTGTGCAACTCTACCGGTGGTAAGAACTCTTCCCAACACTTATGTTGGTCTGTCATGTACATACACAACATATCTTCTAACAATTGGGTTGTTCCATTTGTCTTCCTATCTGTCTCTGAGTGATACATGTAGTAAGGTTAATTTGGATTCCCAAGGCCTCTTGGAAACTAGTCCAAAATCTTGATGTAAACACTGATCCTCGATCGGATATGATCCTTTCAGGTACGCCAAGCAATATTACAATCTCGCTGGCAAAACTTCCATCTAATTCTGGTGCTTGATATGTCGTATGCATAGGGATAAAATGTTTTCTCTTCGTCAAAGTGTCAACTACCACGAAAATCGAGTCGTGCCTCCTTATCATTAGCGACAATCCCACAATAAGTCCATTGAAACAAATTCCCATTTTGATTCTCGAATAACGCGTGGTTGTAGTAATCTAGCGGAATGTCTATGTTCATACTTAATTTTTTGACATTCTAGACATCTTGCCACGTAGATAACTATGTCCACCTTCATCCCTTCCAGAAGAATAAGGGCTTAGGGTCTGCCCTCATCTTTGTGACTCCTAGATGAGCCATGTACTGTAGAGACCCAGCTTAATTAAATACAAAATTTAAATTCAATTAACATATAATTGCCTTACGTAAATTATTCATTCACATCAAAAGCATAAACATTCTACATAAGTTAAAATCTATCTACAACATGGAAATAACTCAACAAATCACAAATAAATACCTATTTATGATGCTAATTCCCGTCGATATGGCTATCCCTTCCTTGTTGCCTTGCTGTTGTCTTGCCTATCCTGATGCACTGACCAACACTACCCAAACCGACTATCCACCCAACCAGCTAGGAGCAGCCTGTCCGGCTCCCTAGCTCCAGGAAACCGAAAGGAATCTTGGCCCCCGTGCCCAAAACCCCAAGCAACCCGGTGCCCCCTACAATGATACTCATAGTCTGAAAAACTCTCCCACAGAACCAGAAAAACCAAGCTATGAAACCAGTGCTCCCGTCCCCCTCCAAAATGTTTCCTCCCCAAAAATCCCCAAAAATCCTCCTTCAAAAGAATGAATCCCTTCCCCCCGTAAGGCTCTCCCCCTCATATCCCCTTTCACCGACTCTTCCTTTCATTAAATTCCTTATCCCTACATTCATTATCTTATCCTCTTATTTAATGTCTTGTCCCTTTTATTTAATGTTTCTTATCCTTTTATTTAATGTTTGTTATCCCCTTCATATATGTAAGTTTTAATAAATTAAATTATTAACCCCATTAATTCTTTACTCACATAATTAAAGAGTCGATTAATAATTAATTAATCATTGATAGTTATGAACAATTAATTAATTATAATTAATCAGTTAATATTATATAAGAAATAATTATTGTTTAGCTAACATCTTAGTACAATCAGATTATCAAATTAATTATAATTAACAATCCTATACATTTATTTAAGCAAGGTCGTTACATACACCCACCCTTCAGGAAACATCGTCCCGAAGTTAAGGTATCTTATGGTACAAAGGAAAAGAAACATGGTTCACACATTCATAACAATTGACCGACACTATCAGTAAGTAAGTCAAGAAAACTCATACATACTAGTGTATATGTACAAGAAATGTATGTGTAGCTAGTACATACAAGTCTCGTACATGTACTAATAGTCAAAACTACCATCCTTTAGTAATTTATGTAGGCATCCAATCCAGTCAGCAAGACTAGTCTTTTATAAAAGACAACAAACCAATCAATTGTTTGAGAAATCCTTTAATTACTATTATCGGGTTCGACAATGTTATTTTAAACAACTATGGTTTAGTTACGAAATTATGAATATTCATATATATACATTTTTTTTTTTTGAAGGGAAAACATTAAATTCCACCACAAGACAGATCTCCATACTTTCTCAGCTATTACTACTCATCCTTCCTCCCTAACCTACTTCCATCTCCATTCCTATCCTTCCTCTGCTAGACTATCTTGGAGCGTCAACTATATTGACCTAATTCCAAATAGAACCCATAAGTGGAAGTGTCGCTATCTCGACCAAGCTTCCCTAGCAGGCATCTGACAGTCATCATCACACGTCTTGGGGAGTGTGAACTAACACCGTCCTCCCATGACTTCAGGTTTCAGAGGATACACGATGGGAAATGCCTCCACCCCTCCTAATCATAGCTAGGGTCCACACCCTACAATGGAGGATACACGGTGGGAAATGCCTCCACCCCTCCTAACAGGACTAGGGTCCACACCCTACAATGGAATATATAGTGGCACCATGTTGCTAGGGGTTTTGTATTTGTTTATTCGGTTTTGGGCAGTCTCTTCACCTGAAATCCTGCACTGGTCCACATATCATAGCAATGCATCCAAACCAATATAATTTCACATACAATATTCATACCATAATGTTTCTTGGCTAGTGGTCATGATATCCACTTTCATCATTATTATCCCTTGGCTATTTCATAGCCCATAACATGTAGATCAGTCTGTAACACAAACTCATACATTTCTATGCATTATCATCATGTAATTGCATACTATCATCATTTCAATTTGGTATCCCTGTACCGATAAATTAACATCAAAGTTTTCCAGTTAGAAATAGATCTCATAATATCCCCTAATTCAATTTTGACACCCATTCATAAGATTACCATTTACCCAAAATAGATTGCGTCATATCCAACATCATTCTAATAGTATTTTAGACATTCATAAAATTCGTCATTCTCACAATATGTCACATCATATACATCATCATTAATAACATTAAAACATTCGTAAAATTTGCATTCACGTAGTAGATCGCATCATATACATCACCATCAATAACATTTAAACATTCGTAAAATTTATATTCACGTAGTAGATCGCATCATATACATCATCATCAATAACATTTAAACATTCATAAAAGTTCATACATTTTAAAGTTTAAGTGTATCATTTAATAGTTTCACTGTGACTAAAAAATAAGTATATAGGCCTCAGGTAATCCTGGCTGTCTAAGTCAAAAGGTGGTGTCACATACACCCTACCTTCGAGAAATATATTCTCGAGGTGGTCAAAAGTGAGGGATAGTCTCGTTGTAGTGTCTCGGCATCTTCCCAAGTAGTAGCTCCTTGTCTATACTTGTCCCACTGGACCTTAACTTGGTCTACTAGATGATTCCTGAGTTGTCAGACTCTACGGTCCAATATGCGTAATGGTTCTAACGTGAGGGTTCCCACGTCCAATACTTGCAATTCCTTCCAATTTAGTTTATGTGATTCATCAGCAACATAATGACGTAAAATAGATATATGAAATACATTATGAGTTTTATGCAAGTGGGGTGGTAGTACGAGATGATAGGCAACGGGTCAAATTTTCTCTTGGATTCTGAACGGTCCTATAAATCAAAGTGACAACTTTTTCCCCTTCCCAAACCATATGGTATTCTCATTAGGCTTGATACGAATGAAAACCTGGTCTCCCACTTCATAACTTCGGTCGATCCGGTGTGCATCCGCATAACTTTTCTGCCTATCCCGTGCTTCCTTTAGTCTCTACCTGATCTGAATCAATTTTGGCCCAGCTGTTACTCGGTCTTCTAGTCTATTCTAACTCAATGGCATTCTACATGGCCTCCCATACAAAGCTTCGTAGGGTGGCATTCTGATGGAACTATGAAAATTGTTATTGTAGGCAAACTCTACCAAAGGTAAGTACTTCTCCCACCGAGTTTGATTATCCATGGCATACATCCCAAGCATGTCTTCCATGACTTGATTTACTCTCTCTGTTTTCCCATTTGTTTTAGGATGATAAGCTATGCTTAAGTTCAAATGAGTCCCCAACGTTGACTCTAAACTTGTCCAAAACCTAGAAGTGAATCTGGAATCCCTATCTGAAATGATCTTCTTAGGTATCTCGTGCAAACGGATTACCTCGCTTACAAACACACGTTCCACCTCAGTGACATCGTAAGTGTCTCTAACCAGAATAAAATGAGCACTCTTAAATAACAACTGTCTCCTTGGAGTTGTGTCAACATTTGTTCTCTCGGATTGACCTTTAAAGGTACCAAGGAGAAGATACGTGGTCTCCTACTCAAGCCATCTGCGACCATATTTTCCTTTCACTTGATGTATGGAATACCCAAAATCGTACTCACTCAAAAAATTACTCCATCGCCTTTGCCTGGCATTCAGATCTCTTTGAGTGAAGAGATGTTTTAAACTTTGATGGTCTGTTTTAAGTTCAAAGTTTCGCCCCACAAGATAGTTCCTCCAAAGTTTCAGAGCTGGCATTATAGCTCCCAACTCTA
>ML776791.1:798368-821932 GCA_009831015.1 Picea engelmannii
AAAAGAAATAAAATAATAAAAAAATATTTAAAATAAGATTAAAACATAATTCATAAAAAAAATAATTTTTTTTTTTTTTTAAATAATATATCTATATATTTTTTTTAAACCTAATCGGGCATCGTGGGTGCATGAGGCCCACGTGCCCTGCCCTCGCTTCCCTCTCTTCCCTCTCTTAATACCTAACCCTAAAACCCTACACCTGCCAGCGCTTCGAACCCTACGTGTCCTTCCTCTGCCGCCTCCTTCTCATCCACCGAGACCTTCCTCGCATCATTCTTTCTTCACCACAGATCTTGCATTTTCTCTGTTCAGAGGTTCCAAGAATCTCGCCCGCCATGGCTCGCATCCTCGCCATTGCTCTGAGCACAACGCCTGGTGACCTAATCCGCACAATTTATCTCGGAATGCCCCATTCTGTAACTATGCTTCCTTGCTCTGTTTTGAGATAAATAAGCTAGAGGTCCCGAGTTCAATTCTCGAAATGCCCCATTCTATAATTATGCTTCAACGCTCTATTTTCGGATGAATATCCACACTTTTTATCTGTATTCAATCTCTTCCCCAAGGGTTTCAGTTCAGAGATTTCATCCATGGCGATGGTGGCTCATGTTCATTTGTTCACAGCTGGCATACCTCATACTCACACCAGCTCTTCCAGAAAACCCAGCCATGGGAATCGAAATAGCGCCTTCTTCGGTCTCGGTTTGGTTGAGCAAAGAACTTCCATCGTGGGATCCTCTCTTGTGATGTGGCTTGATGTTTGGTGCTTGTGTGCTCGGTCTCTGTAAAAATCTCATCTTCAATGGTGGATTTGGCAGTCTGCGTAGCAAGCAGCCGCAGCAATCCAAAAGGCGGGCCGTGAGACCTCTTAGGGTCGTCTGCGAGAAGGTTGTGGGAATTGATCTGGGAACCACGAATTCGGTCGTGGCCGCCATGGAAGGAGGTAAGACCACCATCATCACTAATGCAGAGGGCCAGCGAATGACTCCCTCTGTGGTTGCTTACTCCAAGAATGGCGACCGTCTCTTCGGTCGCAAATTGTTTGCCAATGGCGAATAGATTTCTGCACAGGTTTCGAGAAAGCTCGTGGATGATGCCACCAAGTTTTTAAATGAAAAGGCCAACAAGGCTATTATAACTGTTCCTGCATATTTCAATGATTCTCAGAGAACAACCACAAAGGATGCAGGCCGGATTGCTGGCTTGGAAGTCCTGAGAATTATCAATGAACCTACTGCTGCTTCATTGGCATATGGGTTTGAAAAGAAGAATAATGAGACTATACTTGTGTTTGATCTCGGTGGTGGGACATTTGATGTCTCAGGTAGGAAAAGGTTTACTCAAAGCTTGTTAGCTTTTTGGAGTTCTTCCCTAAGTTTTATTGACCACATCTGGTTGTAGAAATTCTGAACCTGTCATTGTTTGGGCATGTAGTGTGTATTGCTGCATTAATTTGGTATAGTAATCTTGCAATCTGTACAGGAAATGTTGATTGTTATGTAGTCCTGATACCTTGTTTGCCTTGTTGTTCAATCATAAAAGTAAATACTTTAATTGTGTTTTGTTTGTAGGGTCTCGGAATTTTTTTTTTTTTTTTGAGTTGACTTTGTGTTCAAACGACCTTGCGTAGAGAAAGCCTCGCCCATGCCCTTTTCACTCTTAGGTGTCTACGGGTATGAGGGCGATAAAATCCACACCCAACTGTGAGAAGGTGTCATCTCTTCATTTTCATAAATGGCTAAAGCGTAAGAATAAAAATGGGTGCATCCCTTGGCCACCACTGTGAGCATGCAACGGTGGTGTGGGTGGCACTCAACAGGACACATAGAGCATAAGGCGAGCCATGGGTAATTTTTTTTTTTATATATTATTTTATTTTATTTTTAAGTTTTTTTTTCTTTTCTTTGAATATAATGTTTGTATATATTGTGTATATAATTGCGCTCTCTCTATATATAGGTTTTAATTATAATTTATATATCTTACATGAAAGATATGGTATATATATATATTACAGATATTTTTATGAGTCCCATTTCTTCCTTCTTCCTTTATGTTCTAAAATTTCAAAATTTTATTTCCTTGTCATGATTACTACAGTTTACAGACTTGCATGATTTTTTTTTTGTTACATTCTCATCTGTTTCATAATTCTTATTTGTTTTATGGACAATTTACAATTGTGGGTTGGTTCTATCTCTAAGTTATATTCTGGCTTACTTAGGTTATAGTTCTGGGTTATTTCCGGTTGTTTTGATGGCTATAGCTAAAGGATTTCAACACTGCATTCCCAAGTTTTCAGGGTGGTTTGTTTAAGTGATAATAGATGTAACAACCCTAATTGCTTGTTTTACTTTGGTAAATTTGCTTTTACATTTTCAATTCATATTGTTAATTTATATTTAGATTTGTTTATCTATTATCAAAATAATAGTGCGTTTGGTTTACAGGTTAGGTGGCACTGGAGCTAGAGCTTGGAGCTGGGAACTTGGCCCATAGGCCCAGATTTCAAACTAAAATGCTCTGATACCATGTGTAGAGATCCATCTTAATTAAATACAAAATTTTAATTCAATTAACATATAATTGCCTTACGTAAATTATTCATTCACATCAAAAGCATAAACATTCTGCATAAGTTAAAATCTATCTACAACATGGAAATAACTCAACAAATCACAAATAAATACCTGTTTCTGATGCTAATTCCCGTCGATATGGCTGTCCCTTCCCTGCTGCCTTGCTGTTGTCTTGCCTAGCCTGATGCATTGACCAACACTGCCCAAACCGAATATCCACCCAGCCAGCTAGGAGCATCCTGTCCGGCTCCCTAGCTCCAGGAAACCGAAAGGAATCCTGACCCCCGTTCCCAAAACCCCGAGCAACCCGGTGCCCCCTGTAATGATACTCACAGTCTGGAAAAATCTCCCACAGAACCAGAAAAACCAAGCCATGAAATCAGTGCTCCCGTCCCCCTCCAAAATGTTTCCTCCCCAAAAATCCCCAAAAATCCTCCTCCAAAAGAATGAATCCCTTCCCCCCGTAAGGCTCTCCCCCTCATATCCCCTTTCACCGACTCTTCCTTTCATTAAATTCCTTATCCCTACATTCATTACCTTATCCTCTTATTTAATGTCTTGTCCCTTTTATTTAATGTTTCTTATCCTTTTATTTAATGTTTGTTATCCCCTTCATATACGTAAGTTTTAATAAATTAAATTATTAACCCCATTAATTCTCTACTCACATAATTAAAGAGTCGATTAATAATTAATTAATCATTGACAGTTATGAACAATTAATTAATAATAATTAATTAGTTAATATTATATAAGAAATACTTATTGTTTAGCTAACATCTTAGTACAATCAGATTATCAAATTAATTATAATTAAGAATCCTATACATTTATTTAAGCAAGGTCGTTACATGTACACTGCTCTACGAGCTTCGTTTAAGATCAACTTCGCAACTCATCGTTAGCTAGCACGTAAACCTGGTCATCGTACCTCAACAATCCATCCTTGTCCAAATATAACCTTCAAACCTTGGTACCATCATGGTGTTTTTTCCGATATTTTCCCTAGCCTCTTTATACCAGTGATCGTCAAAATGTAGTTAGAATCTTTGCTCGAAGATTCGTCGAAAGAGTTATCACCGAGAATATGCATGGTCTCCAACTCAATGTATCTTCCACTATGTTATTTGTTCATTCAATGTAATTAATCTCAATCATAATTGCTAAGTAATACTGACCAACGCTTTTGCTGCAAGTTCAAGTCATTTTGCGTAAAAAGTGTTGTATTCCATAGTGATCTTTTGTTTGAATTTCCCTCCAATCATATGGTGTCTCTACATTCTCCAGGAATACATAATGGCTAATAACTCCCAATCGTGTGTTGCGTAGTTCTCCTCATGCTTTCTTAATTTCCTTGAGATGTAGGTGATCACTTGTCTGTATTGCATCAACACTCCGCCTAAACCTTCCTTGGATGCATCTGTACTTACCAAGGAATCCCTATCCAAGTCGGGGACCTTCGATATCGGTGTTGTCGTCAACAACTCAATGATTTTTAAATATGGTTCCACGCACTTCTTGGTTTGTACTACGTTGTGTTTTTCTTCTACAATTCCGCGATCATATTTGCTATCTTTGTAAAACCTTCGACGAACCGTCTGTAATATCTTTCTAAGCCTAAAAGTTGCATAGTCTTGGTACGTTTGTCAGTGCAAGCCATTCCATAATAGCCTTTATTTTCACGGGATCCACAACGATGCCTTTGTCAGACATAACATACCCTAAGTAATGAATCCTCGATAGCATTGCGACAACTTCTCATAATTTGTTCTCTCGTAAACGTTGTAGTGCCAAGCACAAAAATTCATCATGTTCTTCTGTCATCTGAGAATATATCTATATGTCTTCAATCAATACTTGAACAAACTTGTCCAAGTATTCACGGAACACCCCTTTCATCAAGCTCATGAATACCCCTGGGGTGTTTGTCTATCCCCACGGCAAAACGGTAAAATCATAGTGCCTGAACCTCATCTTGAAAGTGTTCTTAGGAATATCTTCCTCTTTAATTCATAATCGGTGATAACCTAATCTCCAGTCAATCTTTGAATACACCGTCTCACCTTTTCTTTGATCAAGAAAATCGTCTATACTTGGCAATGGATACTGGTTCTTGATCGTTGCCTCGTTCAAATGATGTTAGTCAATACAGAATCTCCACGACCCATCCTTCTTCTGTATGAGAATGACAGGCGCACCCCGAGCTGCCACACTTGGACATATAATTCCTAGGTCCAACAACTCCTCCAGTCTCATTTTTAACTCATGTAACTCAGGGGTCGACATCGATAAGGTGTTCTTGCTATCAGTTCAGTTCCATATTTTAATTCGATCTTAATTTCCATCTTTCCTTTGGGTGGAAAACCGGGTAATTCTTCTGGGAATCACGTCTGCAAACTCTCATACTACCAGAAGGTTTTCTAATCCTTCCGCCACACCCTTGACATACAATGCTAAGAATGCATATAACTTGCATCCTTACGCATGCTCTTTTGTAGTACCTAGTTCTATCCAAAACCAAAAATTTGGTCGGCAATTGTGACTAATGTCTCGAGCACAGTGAACTAGTGCTTGTGCCTGACAGTTAATCACTGTTGTGTGAATCCTATGGGCCTTACCCAAATATCCAATTGTAGTGGGTCCTATCGATCTGGCCGCTCTAGCCCTCTCTATCAGAAAATCGCACTGGTAATGTGGCTCTCCACATGTCCATCCTCTGGTCTTCGGTCCAGTACTCCTGGTCCCTAAAGTAGAAGTTGTTGGCCCACCAGCCTGGAACCCTAGTCTGTTTCGCTGAACAAGCCTAACGACTGTTGTTGCTGATGCGATGATCCCCTATGGGGAGTTCTATGCTAAGGAACCTGTCGTTGTGGTGTCATGAAACAAGGTTCTATAGACTTATCTTGATACCAAGATGTGTTATATGGCTAGCGTCTGATACTACTATGCACCGGATGTCATCAGTCCAAACGGTCTTGCAGGAGTCCTGCCCTGACTCCCGCGGGTCAATTCTTCCTTAGTTATGAGGCATATTGGACTACATCGTGCAACGTCTAAGGAATTTAGATCCTCACCTTCACACGAAATCTGGAGTTGAGGCCGAACACGAACTTGTTTGCCTCCAACTTCTTCGTGTTCATATGCAGGGAATACCAAAGTAGCTTCAGGAAATGGACTTTGTACTCAGGCACCGTATGGCCTCCCTGTTCTAAGGCGTTGAACTTATTGAGTTGCCGCTCAATGAATTCCTCAAAAAGATACCTCTCCTGAAACTGCTCCTCAAACAATTCCCATGACATGTATTCGGTGACCATGTTCAGTTGTGGCAAGAGCGTCTTCCACCATTGATGAGTGCTCCCCTTCAGCTGAAACACTGCCATGGGGACCTTCATGTTGGAGGTGTAATCGTGAAGTGAAAATCACATTGCCATGTTCTCCAACCATGCCTTGACGGTTGTGTCATCCATGGCACCCAAGAAATCAGGAATCTTAACCTTCTCTAGTTCTCTGTGAATGCTACCACTGCCAGCTAGAGCATGTTGTGAACCCTCATTGGGTACATGCACCCTGGCCTCATCTCTATCTTGATGGTTAATCAAGGCCTCTGACATCCTATGAAAGGACCTTGTCAGACCAACCACATCCCCCATAGCAAATCTTCTCATGCCCAATGACTTGTTCTTCTCCCTGGGGGTTAGACCCCTCTGGCGCGACTGCTATTGGAGGCATCGCACCTCCTCCCCTAGAACCATGTCATGAACCTTCACGACATCCTCTAACCATGATTACCACATGGACGGGTTTAATTTTAATTAGCGCTAATTTATTAGTCAAGGGTTTATTACAGTGGAAGTTGCAACGATACACAGTCGTAGGGTTGACCTCGCTCTGATACCATATGTAATAGCCCTGACCGATACGACTACAATGTGACGTACAACAAGATTTTTATTTATTTATTTTGCAATAGGAAATTAACGTCAACAATATAAATTATAGCAACACAATTTGACAACATCATAATGAACGAATTACATGTGACACGTCGTCGTAATAAGATCACGTCGCAACCGACACATCCACAATTTTAGTAACAACATATAATCAATCATCATCATAATTGAATAAAGAAACAAAGTAACAACATCTCCCTACTCATCATTGAAATAATTAACCACACCATCAACGCGTCAACGAAGGATGGCGACACATAAACATAAATAACATAGCAGAATCGCACACCATGAAAGATGGAAGAAAATTACAACAACATTCAATCATATAAAGAGTATAAATGACTACCCACCCAACCTACCCTACAAGGTTAGGACCTCCAGGACACATAAGCAACGCTCAAGCCCAGGTTGCAATTGATTTTAACCATTTAAGATCTCAGGGATGGAAACTGTTCTGAGGAAAAAAGAGGTGTCTACATCCCACTAACACAATCAAGTCCAACTATCTATGCTAAATCAACAACATCAACGGTAATCAATTACATCAATCCATCAATCCTAAACCACGATTAAACATGATGCGCGAGTAATCATTCGCATAACACATCATAGACCACATTAAATGCAAGGCGCAAACCAATTATCAGTTATCAATTATATTTCACGCGAGCATTTATTCAATTAATCCATCATTTACACATCACGAATTAAGATGCATGAGATATCGACTATATTTCGCAAGGCGCAAGAGAATATAGTTAATAATTCAACCATACTTCAACAATATTAAAGGCGCAATAGTAACCGATTTCTAATTCAATCATGCATCATCAATATTCTATGGCGCAATAGAAATCCAGGTACTAATCCATCAAACATTAGCAAATGTAATGGCGCAAGAAACACTGTTAATCAAAATGCATTACAGTGTAATTTATTTCGCGCAAGATGTCTAATGTCTACCAACCATTCATTACATTATCCTTGTAATGCGCGTGAGAAGTGTAACTACTTAACTAGTCACACATCATCAAATTTCTTCTTAGCGCAAGCAATCCAATGACTAAAAAAGCATTCCTTACATCATAATTTTGTTGCACGCAAGAGGTTTAATATAAAAACAAGCATACACTTCAGTATAATTCCAATGCGCACAAGGAGTCCATCTACTTAGCAAATCATCAAACAAGTTAATTTACTGGCGCAAGTGATCAACTTAATCATTAATCTTCAATGCGCAATTGTCGACCATCATTTAATCATCTGAAATTGATATATTTAACTAACATGAAAGTTAAAAATAAATGGCCAAAGAGGTAAGAAAGAAGATTTGTCTTAACATCAGCCTCATAATTAAGTACATGTCTTTCTCCTATACATACACATGAATATAATCCGATTAATCTTAATGATATAAAATTGAATGGAAGGTACACAAACCTTATCCTACCAATGTTTATTATTATAATGTCCATATTATTCGAATAATATAATAAGGGAAGTAACAATGAAAGGGAAATAATCATCATTCTAACATCCATATTAATCTAATGATTAATTGACTTACCCTCAGTTAATCTAATGATTAATTGACTTACCCTCGGTTCGCAAGTAAATAAATTCCCTTAATTAATTAAGGGGGGTAACAATTAATGGAAATAAAAATCATTCTAGTATCCACATCCATCTAAATGACCCAACATCCATTTTATTCATTGTTTAATGCTGGAATAACCATTAAATGCAATATTAGTTATTCAAATTTTAAAAAAAACGAAATCTATGCAATACCGAGGTTGAGATATAAGGGTACAATTCGCAAGGGAAATCCCCACGCATAGGGAGGGGGTTTTCTCACTAACAACACAAAGAGAGAGAGGGAAGCGCCTTGGGTAGCAAAAACGCAAGGCAAACGACCACTTTGCAGCGCAGATATTACCATAATAACTCGCTGGAATCTTCTAAATCGTTGGGCGAATTTAAAGATTGGCAGAGGTAAAAATTTAAATGTTTAACCGTGCAGAAGCAGGGATCTCCAATCATGAATATTGTTATAGAGAGATACAAAATAGCTGAGAGTGAGAAGTAACAGTTGGGAGAAAAAAATTGTGTGGGTTCCTCCACACGCAGAGCTGGCTGTCCCAATCAAACGCAGAGGTAAAGAGATCCAATAAATTCGCAGAGATGAGGGATGCAATTAATGTGTAATACCAGGTAAACACCGGGCCAATTAAAAACGAATTTGTTGAGAAAGGAAAATACAGTAACACATAACATTTAAGGGATTTACGCTGTGTATATCTAGGAATTCGCAGAGCCAAGTAAAAACGTATTTGCTAAGTAAAGGAGTAAAAGTAATGCAAAGCATCTCGCTGCTCATACATATTGGGCAATCGAAGGAGGCGCAGAGGAGAAAGGCAAGCGAGGGCGCTCCAAATGAGCCCGACTGTTAATCAAAATAAAAAGGCAAGGAAATCACTCAACATGATCCCGACTGTCAATCAAAAGGAATAGAACTGTCAAGGGAGGTTTTGAACTGTCAATAAAAAGGAGCAAAGGGAACCAAAACGGTTTAGGACAACATTCAACGTCTAAAACTCAGAGCATGGGTTTTTCCAGGGAGGAAAACAAAAAGGAAAAATGAAATGGTCTGAACAACATCAATTTCATCGTATATATGCTAACAATATGCTCAAAGGCACAACTAAAATTGACTGTTTGCGCAGTTCTTTCAAAATTTATCGCACTGTCTAATCAACAAAAATCTAAACTGAATTTAAAATAATCTAAGACGATCGTGAAAATTGGGTTTTGACGCCATTCAATAATACAATTTTCATCAAGAATTAATCGCATACATATACAAGGCAGAATCTATGATCTCCGGAGATAAAAGAAATAAATTCCATACAGTTTAAGATTTAACAAAATAGAGAAGTGACTCATCAAATATTGTAACCAATAAGGATGTCAATGTCGAGGTAGGTTGTTGCTCGCCTTCTTCAACTAAAATTTATCCTCACTTCAGCTTGCTAATCGATGACCAGCCAACGCTAGGGATACTCTTTTTCCTCCTTAACCCCCTGAGACGCAAAGGAGCCACGCACACAAAACCAGTGAAAAATTTAGCTCCCAGCTCGCTTCGCAAGGTCGAGCTACCACTATCTTTTCAAGCTGGGTATCCCAACTTCCACAAGAAAAATCAGTCAAGAAATTCTAGCAGCATAAATTTACGCATGCCAGTCCTCTCCCCTTCCTCTTTTCATCCATTACTTTTATAGAGTTCATCTTAGTGATCACTTGCCATTTTATTGTTTAATTTGTTTTATTAAAAAATAATTAGGAAATATTCTCCCCCATACACTTGTCACCGGATCCCTTAGTTGCACCAGAAATTCACTTTTTTAATTTAATTAAATGTCAAATTCCCCCACCCATCCTAAAAGTGCTCCGAAAAACACTCCTTGTTGTCCCTTTATTCCCTCTATTTCATTTTTAAACACTGATGCCTTTCTAAAACTTAGTTGTGTTTCATTTAGAAAAGTTTCTTGGTTAGACTAATCTAGATACCTTTCTATGTTTCCAAATTCATTTTTACATTCATTTCCTTTCTTGTCCAAGTTCCAATTTAGCATGTCTTTCACATAATCAGTAATTAAATCTAGATAAAATATTTCTCTTTTAATTCTTAACTTGATTTTTCTTCATCCCCCTTTATTAATTGATTATTTAGTTTTTAGTCTTCTTACCCTATTTAGATCAAGGCTTAATTTTTAACTAGGCTTAGAATTTTTAAGGGAATTTTATAATTAATAAAAATTACTCATTTAATATTTATTTTAAGGCCAACCATGTCAAAACAATTATTGTCTTCTAGAAACCTAAGTTCATTGTCTCGCATTTATTAAAATCGTGACATGCCCTTCAAGACGCACTATGTGCTCCAAGGGTGCCACTCTCCCTTATTCATGTTTTATTTATGCGACGTGCCCTTCAAGATGCACTATGTGCTCCAAGGGTGCCACTCGCCCGTATTAATGTTTTATTTATGTGACGTGCCCTTCAAGATGCACTACGTGCTCCAAGGGTGCCACTTGCCCTTGACTGACTTTGGTAGTTTTTCAACCCTTGGAGTCAATACTCCATCAGGAGACCTTGTGAGAGACTAAGCGTCTCTAAGGAATAAGGACCCTGCATTATTGCGCGCCCTTAGAATCTTCATGAGGCACTGTCTCAGTCTTCCCTTACGACATCGTGGGTCTCTCGAACTAGGTAATACTTAACCCATAATTCGAGCCACGACGTGAGTGCTAGTAGGTTGTGGCAGGGCTTATTCCACACCTCTCTCTCAATATTTGGTTGTTGTACATGGCCCCTTTACTCCTTATGTGAGTCTGATTAGCAAGCAATCATCAACATGCATCCATCAACAAAACATTTTCAACGATTCATAAACAACATCATAATATACCTGATCATATGTCACATGTGCATAAATAAAAATACCCAAACCATATACAGTCCACTCCTTTACTCGATTCAGAGTCGAAGGGGGTCCATTGATGCCATCGACATCCTCAATATGTCAAGAGTCCTGCACACTCAGGAGAAACCTGTCAATAGAACCTATCTATACATAGATATCAAATAACATATCATAGTCCAACAACATCATCATCTGAATCCAAAAGTGAAACATACAACCATATACTAAACCGGATCACTTGCACGCAAGTGTCAAAGAATAAGTCAAATCATGCACGCGCAAAGAGCGAGATGTTACACTTAATGAGACATTATGTTTTTTTTTCATTTATTGAGATATCATGATTTCGTATCTTCATTTTATAAATATTGTAAAAATAAATATCATGTTAATTAAATCGATATTCTTTAATTTTAATTTAGATAATAAATGTAATTGGTGTAGTTTTATTTTTAACACAAAATTATACTAAAATTTTCAATATTAGTTATGTTTTTTAGTTTATTTCGCCTTGTGTTACTTTGTACTTGTAATTATATTAAAAAATTGGTTTTGATTGCTTGACGTTTTTTATATTAGAAGACAACTATTGATCTCTTATTAAAAATTGTAATTTACAAGTTTTTATAAACTTAAAATTGGCATTCTATCATTTTTTTTTTTTATATTTATATTAAAATTGTTTTTTAATCCTTAATGGAACTTAGAAAAAAATCATTAATATCTTATTTAAAAAATTGATAATATATACATTTTTATAAAATTAAAATTTATAAGCAAAAGGTTTCTATCATAATAAAAATGACACTAGTAATTTGTGTCAATATAAAGTGAAGGGTGATAAAAATATTTGACCATCTTGAATTTTGTGTTTTATAGGAAAGAGTGAAAGCCAAATTTCAACATTAATTCCTATCCCCTCACCAAATATTGACTCTAAGTGTTTTGTTGTGAATAAATGTGGTTGGTTATGTTTATTATTATTATTATTATTATTTATTGTTAAAATAGTGATTGAGTAATTTTCCCCTCGAAGGAAAACAATTCTCAATGTTCTATTCATTCCTAATAGTGCACTGACTACTTCAATTTTTCTAACTACCAAACTAACAAGGTGGTGGATTCAATACTGAAAGTGGTGTCTAAGCTTTGAAAAGTGGTTTTGAAAAGTTTCAAAATGCTCTGATTTGAATAGGAACACGACACATATACTAAAGGTGGTTTGGTGGTATTGGAGTTTTTTTTTTACAAAAATGGTTATAATATTTATTAAAAAAAGGGTTGTGCCAGGGAAAAAATAGCTTTGATGTAGAAAATTTCAAAATGGCCAAAGGAATGAAGCAAAACTGTAGTGTTACATATGTCCCAGCTACTCTTAAAGCTTCTCAAATATACATCAAAACTAATGCAAATTTTCCATGGGTAGATTTCTACATAGGAGAATTAAAAAAAAAAAAAATTTACACTACATATATCTAACTTAATTGAGTTTGAGATCTGTATCCACCTCTCCAAGAGTATCTTCCAGAGCATCACACACAGGCTGAAGCAGAGTGGTTTGAATAACTTCACATGACGAAATTGATCCCTCTGATGGCAGCGGCCTCTCTTGGATGGGATCTTCGATGGGATGACTCTATACATGGAAATGAAGAGACCGGAGCTGAATTGAATGTCGATTGACTCCACATAGAACCAAAGCTAATTCATCATTTTTCTTAGCCTCTTGTTCTTATAATTGGTAGACTAGTTGAGTATTTCAATTTCTCAAAGTCTCCATTTCTTTTTTCTATGACTGTAATTTCTCCCGCATCCTATCTAGTTTACATTCGATGCAATTGCAGGGAACACTACTCGACTACCACATAAGTAGGAAAAATAATATGCACAGTGGATGCTTCCAGAACCGGGAATTCCGAGACATACCTGAGAATTTGATGTTGATTCTATGTTTCGAATGCGCCCATAATCCATATAATACCCAGTCACTACCCGAAGTTAATTCCTCAAGTGAGCTTGAAGTCAAATCATAATAGAGAAAGGATGGTGCCGTATAATGAATGATGAGGTGAATAGTATATTCAATGTTGAGGCCAACAATTTTATTGCAGTTCCCATATAGACAATGACTCTTACAAATCCTAGGGGGATGATTTTTTGTAGAAGAACCTTAACTTAGGGCAAGTTCCCACATGGATCCATCAATTCGCATGAGGCTGGTTTAAAAAACAGTAGATGGAGAGGAGATAGCATGTGTGATGTGAGGGTATTGCCTAGGGTCTCTGGTACATGAGGTATTCTTAGTGCATCATGAATCTGAGTGACGATAGAAACTCTTGGGTTGAAGGTGTAATACCCTTGTTTCCCCCATCTGTTATATATAACTATACCCTGCTAAAAGACTATGGGAAAACTGAATATGTGTGAATGTTGGAATTGATGAACCTTTTTGTTATAAAAGGTAATTTATATATTTTGGTTACTAAATAAAATGGAAAGTGTTTCATAACTGCTAAAGATTTTTCCAAGGCAGATCATGATGCATGAGAGAGATGGTGAGAGGAACTATTAATGGTTTATATGACCCCTACCAGACCAGTACTCTGCTGGATTTAAATTGTTCAGACCCAGAACAGTCCTCTGACCTAGAGAGGTTAATTACCAATCAGGATGGTAGTTTGGAAGTCTTCCTCAAGAGTCAGTGACGAGATGGGCAGAGTACCCATCTGGAAATTTCTTGGTCTAACCCATGAAATTGGGAATTGAACCCATGAAATCTTGTTGAGGAAGGTAAGAAAAGGCAAGAAATCGTGGGTAGAGAAAGGGGTGCAAGAGGAATGGGTATGGTGACTATTTGCTGAGGAGAGAGAGCATGTGCAGCTCTTTGGATCTGAAGAACTGAAAAATGAATTTGGTTTATGAGAACAAGAATTATTGGGAAGCGTTTTCAATCAAAGTTGATAAATGAGGTTGCAGAGAAGATGAGTGACTGAAGAAGCATTCATTGCAAACCCCCTTTCTTGGTGGAGATAAAAATGATCTGCCAAGTTCCTGTGGGAGAAGGAGAGTGATCTTCGTCCCTAGATGTTGTTGAATAGAAGGAAGAATCTCTCTCAGAGCATCATGATCTAGCTAGGGGGTGGCCAGTGGTAAATCCTTCCAGGAGTTGTTGTGCCTATTTTTGGGTGGAAACATGCACCCCTTTCAGTAGTTGCAGCACTATCTAGTTCCTAGATAAGTATATTTTGTTAAATCTTTGTAGTTTTTAGGTCAGAGAAAATTATAGACTATGTTTTAGAGTTCAATTCTCTATTAAAAGTGCCTTGTGAATTTAGGTGTGAATGGGAAAATGTTACAACTAAGTTTTATGTTGGCATAAACTCCACCTTGTGACTTCCTATGCCAAACTTTTGGAAGTGAATGTTCTGGTTGACTGAGTTTCACAGTTTAATTCATGCATAGGCAATGAGGGGTGAACAATTGAAGTCTTTATTAAGCATCAAAAGATAGAGAGAGTGATTTCTGCATACTATTTTTTTATTCTAGTCTACCCTCAAATCTTATGCCAGAAAACTTAGAAGATATCAGGTCTGTGTGGACTTTAGGAAATAATCCCAAATATGGAAAAACATTGAAAGTCATTATAAATTGGTATTAAGGAAAAATAATTAGGAAATAAACATGAAATTTCCTAATTGAATTAAAATACAAGAGCTCTCAAAACTCTATTTGGGAATTAATAAACATTTATGCTAAATTTGGGTTCAATCCCCTACCAATTTGGGAAGAATCCCCTTAAATGTGGTAGGTTGTAAATGCTGGTAGAAATGCACAATTTACTGTAAAGGTAAATCTTTGTCTTAGGACCAATTTCCTTAAATTTAGTAAGAATAGTAAACCACAGTAATAAGGAAACAATATTTACTCATTTACCCACCAGAAGGGAGAGATTATAATTATATTTTAATTTCCAGAATGGGAAAATTTGCTTGGAGTAGAGATTTTATTGAATCCCGTTAAAAAGACTGGAAAACTATATTTTATTTTTTCTTATTTTCCTGTAAGAGAAAACAATTTCATGTAAATTCTTCAGGTAATAAAACCGTGTAGGGATATGGAAATATTTGTATATATGTCTATATACATATTATTGTTATCATTATTACTAATATTATTATTATTATTCTAAAAATGGAGATTAAAGTTCTGGGAGCGTAAAAGACCCGAGACCAAAATAGAATATAATTTATTATTATTTTAATGTCAAAGCACACCATGGAATAATGCGTGACCAAATACTTTAACCATCTCATGGTCTTCAGGACTTCGAGGCTCTGGGGTGTTTGGGGTGATGGAACTCACGAGCCAAAGTCGTCGAAGGCATGAACCCTATCTTTCCATGTACAAGGTTGCATAGATAAGTAATATAATTAATTATATTGTATGGTAATTAATATGATCAATTAACTTAATTTAATATAATGCACCTTTATTACAATATATATTATATTATACTAAGATTTATTAAAATGGTTACACGTTAACGAAGCCAACTCTTTTTTTTAAATATTAAATAATGTGGAAATGTGTATAAGTGGGGCCACTTCGGGCTTTGGGACTCCGGGGCTCCAGGAGATTTGAGTATAAAGGATGTGTTGGAGAGTTGAAGGAGTTGACCCAGAGAGCTCTCTCCCTCCCATTTCAATATTAAATACAATATTGGGGATTTTTATAAACTTGGGAGCAATTTTCAAAAGAGGCACAATATAATATATTTTAAATGAGATTATTATGATACTTGTACGTGATAAAGTACCAACCCTTTTTCCCTTTTTAAATTTAATATTTAATGCAAAATCACGTGTAAGTGTGGACCCTTTGGGAGTTCGGGGCTCTGGGAGATCCAGACTTCGGAACTCTAAGGGTTCAGAGCTTCGGGACTTCGAGATGTTTTGGGGTGATAGAGTGTACAAGCAAAATAGTCGAAGGGCCAAACCTACCCTTCTGTATTCCAATTTTATAATAGACATTAAATGTAATTAATTATATTGTGTGGTAATATAATTAATTATATTTGTATGAAGTTATAATATAAGAGGGACCCTCTCTGAAACTTCGACATTAGGGGGTTTCTAGGTATGTCCATATGGGTTTGGAGAGCAATCACGCCAAATTCCATGGATTTATATATTAATTACTATTTCTTTTTATTGGAAGAATCGACAACTTGGGCAGTTCTCGTACTCATGTGACATGTGGTCGATTCTCGTCTACTACCACTACCAGCTCCAGGTGCCTCCACACAACCCGCAAGAATGGTGCATGGGTAAATCAGGGTGAGAATCGAACACGAGACCTCCTTTACATATTTCCTTCCATTTACACGACACTTGCCAGTCGGTCTACACCCTTGCAGGCTATGTATTAATTACAATTAATAAATCCTAAGTGCTCATTTAATATATTTAGTTATATTATAATATAATACTTCATGATGATATCATAATATAATTAGTTAAAAGATTGTTTACCCACATGATTAAATTATGAGTTGATATTTTGGAGTATTGATATAATAATTAACACCAAATTTACCCCAAAATGTGGGATTATCAAGGTGAAAAGGAAGTAATCCTTGGTTTAACGGGACCAATAATTTAGGTCAAGTAAAAACATACTTTACGCGGTAAATAAATTTTAATAAAGAATTTATTATCCAAAATAGGGATTAAACAAATAATTTAATGATTAGAAAAGAATGGGATTTTATCATGGTAATGTTTAATTAAATTAATAGGCCTATAAGAGCTAGACAAGGGTTAAACTTTTGTTGGGAGAGTCTTTGTATTTTATGATGATGTGGCATGTCAGGTGATAGGGATCCATGTGGATGCCACATGGTGGTGAGAGACTCTAGTTGATGAAGGCTTAAAGAGCTTTGAAGGACCCTAACTTGCAATCCAGAACTCGGATCTGGATAAAATTATAGTTGTTGGAAAACCCTCGTTGAATCAAAGGCGAGGAAATCCTAGTTACAGGGATTCGAAATGATTGAGAAGAGTGAAAAATTTATACCCCATCCTTTACAAAGGTACTTAGGGGTCAGGTGTCTGAAAGAATGGTGTCAGAGTAAGAAACAACATTTGGCCTGCTTGGGCTCATGAACGAGTCGAATAAAATTTATTAAAGAACTTTTAAGGGGTAACTCCCTATCTTAACCCATTCATAAGAAGCTTATTTAAACCACTACTGAAGAGAGGAATGAAACTTTTTGTTGTTTTTGTTAGATGTTTTAAAAATTCAAACTGGATGTTGTTAATCTTTCCAAATAATAAAGTTGATTCCACCTTACAAATTGCATGTGTTGCTCATAAACTAGTAGATAATTAACTAACAAAAATTGTTTGATCGACACTCAAACAGTCTGTGGACAACAAGGAAAACTACAGCGTAAAGAATAGTGACACACCATGAGTTGGGGGAAAGGTCCCACAATAGAGAAGAAGAATCTGATGAGAGGAGGGTGGTGGAAACCCCTCCGGATTTGGCTGAAACTGTAAGAAGCCTCATGGTAGAATTACAAAGTTGTAAGGTAGACAATGAAAGTTTGATAAGATAACAGGAAAAAAAAACTGAAATTAATGCAGTTTTACTACAAATCCTATCAGATATACAAAGGCAGTTGTAACATGGGCCAACAACCAGTAATGTGGATAGAAATCATACTAAGAAAACCAAAAGTCCACCTGAGATACAAAAGCATGGTCCTGAAAGTAGCCACACAAGGATAATCACCTCAAAGAAGGCCCAATATGGAGCCAAGAGACATGCTAACGTGAAGGATTCAACTAAAGAATCCTCTAGTAAGGAAACTGATAACTCCAAGGAATTGTCTAGCAGTGAGACTAGTTCGCATTCTTAGAGGAGAAGGAAGAGGAGGAAGGATTCTAAGAGCCATGACCTTGAATATTTTAAGAAATCCAAACCACCCACCTTCGATGGATTAATTAAAAAGGGGGAAGAAGAAAAAGTTTGGCTACTTGGCTTGAAGAATTACTTCAGAGTCCATGACTACTCTAAAAACCTAAAGGCCCGAATAGCCATTTTCAACTTGAATGGACAGGCCTCCATTTAGTGGGAGGACCTTAGGAATGTGAAAGGAATCCATGAGAAGGACTTGTCATGGAAACATTTTGAGAAATATTTTAAGAAGAAGTACATGTATGAAAGATATTGTGATGAGAATATCAATAAGTTCTATGAACTCAAGCTAGGACAACTCACAATAGATGAATATATCAACAAATTTCTTAGGTTGGTGAGGTATGTGCCCTACATAAAGTATGAAAAGGTAAAGATGAAATGATTTACTAGTGGACTTCCTCAATCCTTCTGGGACATAATTGAGTTTGATGAACCTAAGACTCTAGAAGACACTATCTGAAAGGCAAGGTACTATTATTAGCAATTCAAGAATAAGGAATAACCTCATAAGGATTGGAAAAACAAAAGTAAATCGGGATTCAATAAGAAGGGGTTTAAATCCTCAAGATTTAAGGATCGTGGGAAAAGTTATAAGATGAGCCTTCCTACTAAAAGTGTGTATCAAAAAAAAAATTCCATCTCAGAGTGGTAATAAACCCTTTGGATCAGCCCTAGGTAAGACTAATAATACAAAGAGATAAACCTTGAAATGTTGGGGTTGTGGAGAAGAATATTTGTTGAGGGATTGCCCACATAGGCAACAGGACAATAGGAGGACCTACAAAATCCAGGAGGCTACCACAGTCAATGATGTGTCTAGGAGCATGCCACAAATTTATGCACCCTTGGATAATAGACAAGATGACCATCAATCTTCAATGGTGGATATGGAAGGTATGCTTTCCAACCATCTAGTTTCCATTTTAATTGACCCCAGTTCTAATATGAGTTATGTTTCCCCTCGGAATGTTGAGAAATGTAAATTGTATCAAGTAAAACATGTTAAATCATGGATGGTACAACTAGCCACTCGAACAAAAAGAAAGGTGACAAAGGTCATACCAGCATGCCAATTCATTATGAATGGATTACCCACACAAAAAACCCTAAACATGCTTCCTTTAGGATTTTACGACCTGTTGATTGACATGTACTGGCTAGTTGCCCATAAATCCAAGTTGGACTATTATAATAAAACTTTGGAGTGTGAATATGAAGAAGGGAGAAAGAAAACCCTACAAGCAATTCAAAAGCATGTCTCAGTGAGGCAAATATCAACCCTTCAAGTGAAGAAGTATTGCAGAAAAGGATGTTCTTTATATGCAATACAAGTCTTGAACTTTGTTGAGGAAAATAAACCAAGACTAGATGACCATCCTATATAAAGAGAGTATAAATATGTGTTTCCAGAAGAGGTACCAGTTCTACCTCCAAGAAGAGATATTGACTTTTCAATAGAACTTGTACCAGGAGCAGTGCTAATTTCTAGAGCACCCTACAGAATGAGCACACCGGAGCTAATTGAGCTCAAACTACAACTAAAGGAGATGTTGGAAAAAGGTTACATTAGGCCTAGTGTGTCTCCTTGGGGAGCACCAATTTTGTTTATGAAGAAGAAGGATGGCACACTTAAGTTGTGCATAGACTATAAACAACTCAACAAGATGACCATTAAGAATAAGTATCCCTTGGCAAGAATTGATGACTTGTTTAACTAATTAATGGGTGCTACAATTTTCTCCAAGATTGACTTGAGGTCTAGATATCGTCAAGTCTGAATCAAGGATGAATACATCCACAAAACAACCTTTAGGACAAGGTATGGGCACTATGAATTTGTGGTGGTGTCATTTGGACTTACCAATGCACCAACCACCTTTATGTGCTTAATGAATAATGCACTCAACAAGTTCTAGGAAAGATTTGTGTTAGTTTTCATTGATGATATCCTAATCTATTCTAAGATTAGGGAAGAGCATGAAGAAAATCTGAAGTTAGTGCTTCAAGTGTTGAGAGAACACCAAATATATGTGAATTTTATTAAGTGTGAATTTGTTCAAAAACAAGTCCATTGCTTATGCCATGTTATCTCTGAAGAAGGAGTGGTCGCTAATCCTGACAAGATCAAATCCATTATGGATTGGCCTACCCCAAAATATGTATTTGATATCATATCCTTTATGGGCCTAGCAGGGTACTATAGGAGGTTCATAAATGGGTTTTCCAAGATTGGTTTCCCAATCACCTCCCTTTATAGAAAGGGAGTCAAATTTATTTGGATATCAGAATGTGAAGAGAACTTCCAGCAGCTAAAATACCTTCTTACCAATGCACTTGTGCTGAAAATTGCAGACCCAAACAAGGACTTCCTTGTGTGTACAGATGCCTGGAAGGAAGGGCTCGTAGGATTCCTTATGCAAGAAGGGCATGTGATTTTCTACGAATCCATAAAATTGAATGAGCACGAAATTAATTATATGACACATGATTTAGAATTGGCTGCCATAGTACATGCTTTTAAAATGTGGAAGCATTACCTCCTAGGTAGAAGATTTGTACTTATGACAGACCATATTGGGTTGAGATATTTGTTTGACCTACCCAAACTCAATGCCAAACAAGCTAGGTGGATGGATCTCCTTAGTGAATTTGATTTTGAAATCAAACATATTAAGGGAAAGGAAAATAGGGTGGTTGAAGCCCTTAGTAAGAGTATGAAAGTGACTCATTTGGCGGTTTTAATTACCTATAAATTAGACATCAAGGAGAAAGTCAAAAGTGCACAAGAAACATATGCATTTTTCAAGACTGTGAAATCATACCTAGAGAAAGAGCCCATAGGGATGAAGTATGAGGGATATCAATTGTTGAATGATGGTTTGCTAACTTACAAAGTTACGGTGTATATTCCAAATTGTGATGACTTGAAGAGGTTCATAATGGATGAAATACATAAAATACCATATATTGGTCATCCTAGTTATCAAAAAATGATCACAGCCACTAAGAAACTATTTTATTGGCCCGGACTGAAAAAAGGACATAGTTGATTACTTAGCTAAATGTCTATAATGTCAGTAGGTTAAGGCAGAGCACCAACATCTAGCAGGGATGTTACATCCCCTACCAATCCCTGGATGGAAATCAGAAACCATATCCATGGATTTCATCATGGGATTGCCTAAATTGACCAAGCAGAATGGTGTTATTATGGTAGTTGTGGACAAGCTAAGCAAGGCTGCTCACTTTATCCCCATAAATTCAACCTCCAAGGCAATAAAAATTGCCAATATTTTCATGAAAGAAATATTTCTAGACTGCATGACATGCCTAAGGAAATCATATCAAACAAAGATACAAAATTTACTTCAAATTTTTGGAAATCTTTGTTTGTTGGTTTTGAAACTAAATTGTTATTTAGTACAGCCTGTCACCCTCAAATTGATGGAAAAACAGAGAGGGTAAACCAAGTGTTATAGGACATGTTAAGAATGCATGTGATGCATCATCCCAAGAAGTGGGAAGAATACCTACGACTGGTATAATTTGCTTATAACAATGGCTATTAGGAGTCATTGAAGATGAACCCTTTTGAGTCTCTCTATGGTAGACAATGCAATATTCCAATCAGCTGGAACAACCCAATAGTCAAAATTACACTTGGGCCAGATATGCTAAAAGAAATGGAACAACAAGTAGTTCAAATAAAACATAATCTAAAAATAGCTTAGGATAGACAAAAAAACTATGCAAACAGAAAAAAGGACTCCAAGAGAGTTCAAGGCAGGGGATCATGTGTATCTCCAATTTAGGCCCAGGAAAAGTTCCTTGAGAATGGGAACTTGTGCCAAGCTGGCACCTCTGTATTTTGGACCCTTCAAAATTTTGGACAGAGTGGGACCTATATTATATAGACTAGCACTTCCTCCCACAGTGAAGGAACATAATGTTTTTCATGTTTCATTATTGAAGAAATATGTACATGATTCTAATCATATAATTGATTGGTCTGTGATTCCGGTGGAACCAGAGGGAGAATTCCCTCTAGAGCCACAATGTATAATAGACAGAAAATAAATCCCACTCGGGAACAAAACCATTGCACAGGTGAGGGTGCAGTGGAAACACTTTGGTCTAGATGAAGCTACATGGGAAATGAAGGATGCCATGAAACATGGATACCCATTTTTGTTCACTACTATACATAAAGAGCACAACGACAGGTAGAACATCGAGGATGGTGTTCCTTTAAGGGGGAGGGGATTGAAATACCCTTGTTTCCCCCAGCTTGTAAATATAACTATGACATGCTAAAAGACTATGGAAAGACTGAATATGTGTGGATGTTGAAATTGATGCACCTTTTTGTCATAAAAAGTAATGTATATATTTTTGTTACTAAATAAAATGGAAAGTGTTGCATAATTGTTGAAGGGGTTGCCAAGGTAGATCATGATGCATGAGAGAGATGGTGAGGGGAACCACTAATGGTTCAAATGACCCCTACCAAACCATTATTCTACTGGATTTAAATTGTTCAGAACCAAAACAATCCTATGACCTAGAGAATTTAATTACTAGTGAGGATGGTATTTGGGAAGTCTTCCTCAAGAGTCAATTACGAGATGGGAAGAGTACCCATCTGCAAATTTCCTAGCCTGACCCACGAAATTGGGAATTGGACCCACAAAATATTGTTGAGGAAGGTAAGAAAAGGAAAGAAATCGTTGGCAGAGAAAGGGGTGCAAGAGGAATGAGTCTGATGACCATTTTCTGAGGAGGGAGAGCATGTGCAACTCTCTGGTTCTGAAGAGAACTGAAAAACGAATTTGGTTTTTGGGTACAAGATATGTTGGGAATCATTTTCAATCCAAGCTAATAAACAAGGTTGCAGAGAAGATGAGTGACTAAGGAAGCACTCATTGCATACCCCCTTGCTTGGTGGAGAGAAAACCGTCTTCCAAGTTCTTGTGGGAGGAGAAGAGTGATTTTTGTCCTTAGATATTGTTGAACATAAGGAAGAATCTCTCTCAGAGCATCATGATATAGTTAGGGGGTGGTCAGTGGTAAATCCTTCCAAGAGTTGTTGTGCCTATAGTTGGGTAGAAAAGGGCACCCCTTTCAGCACTTGCAACACTATCTTGTTTCTAGATAAGTATATTTTGTTAAATGTTTGTAGTGTTTAGAGAAGAGAAAATTGCAGACTGTGTTTTAGGAAATAAAAATGAAATTTCCTAATTGAATTAAAATACAAGAAGTCTTTCCCGGATAGGGTGTTAGTGGACTCCCCGTGGCAAAGGGAGAAGCCGGACACGCAGTCTCGCAGCATGGAGCCACGTGACCGGCCCGTGGCGCAGTACAGGGCGGCGAGGGAGGTTTAAGTTTGATTAAATGGATGTGATGGTAGGAGCAAGGCGCATTTACGCCACCCCCCGTCCCTCCGCGCTTTGTAACATGGATTGGTATGTCGTCCTATGCATTTCACCAGGCTTGCGCACCGAAGGGCTCCTCCCTTCACGCAGCAAGTGCAGTCCGATTTCTCACAGCAATCCCACC
>ML776791.1:822196-840284 GCA_009831015.1 Picea engelmannii
CTTGCAGAACACTTAGCACTTAGTTTGGACTTTTTTTGATTTCCTAGATGCAGTAGTAACACTTAATTCTCATGACTGGATGCTGACTGGACTGGTTTCCCCTCTGTTGGGGCAGTCCAGAATTTTCAGCCAGCTGTACAATGTTTTTTGGAGACATGCCACGCTTTAGCAGGCACCTTTTATATATAATATTACCCTTACTTACAAAAAAAAAAAAAAAATACAAGAAGTCTAAAAACTCTATTTAGGCATTAATAAACATCTATGCTAAATTTGGGTTTAATCCCCTACAGATTTGGTAAGAATCCCCTTAAATGTGGTAGGTTGCAAATACAATATAATTTATTATTATTTTAATGTCAAAGCACACCAAGGAATAACCTGTGACCAAACACTTTAACCATATCATAGGCTTTGGGACTTCGGGGCTTCGGGGTGTTTGGGGTGATGGAACTCATGAGCCAAAGTCGTCGAAGGCCCGAACCCTATCTTTCCCTGTACAAGGTTCCGTAGATAAGAAATATAATTAATTATATTGTATGGTATTTAATATGATCAATTAACATAATTTAATATAATACACCTTTATTACAATATATATTATACTATACTAAGATTTATTAAAATGGTTACACGTGAATGAAGCCAGCTATTTTTTTTAAATATTAAATAATGTGGAAATGTGTATAAGTGGGGCCACTTCGAGGCTTCGGGACTCCGAGGCTCCGAGAGATTTGAGTATAAAGGATGTGTTGGAGAGTCGAAGGAGTTGACCCGAAGAGCTCTCTCCCTACCATTTCAATATTAAATATAATATTGGGGATTTTTATAAACCTGGGTGCAATTTTCAAAAGATACGCAATATAATATATTTTAAATGAGTTTATTATGATACTTGTATGTGATAAAGTACCAACCCTTTTTCCCTTTTTAAATTTAATATTTAATGTGAAATCGTGTGTAAGTGTGGACCCTTCGGGAGTTCTGGGCTCCGGGAGATCGGGACTACGGAACTTTGGGATGTTTTGGGGTGATAGAGTGTACAAGAAAAAGGGCCAAACCTACCCTTTTGTATTCCAATGTTATAATAAACATTAAATGTAATTAATTATATTGTGTGGTAATATAATTAATTATATTGTGTGGTAATATAATTAATTATATTTGTATGACGGTATAATATAAGAGGGACCCACTTTGAAACTTCAACATTAGGGGGTTTTTGGGTATGTCCATATGGGTTTGGAGAGTAATCATGCCGAGGTCCACGGATTTATGTATTAATTACTATTAAGAAATCCTAAGTGCTCATTTAATATATTTAATTATATTATAATATAATCCTTTATGATTATATCATAATATAATAAGTTAAAAGACTATTTAGCCACATGATTAAATTATGAGTTGATATTACAGAGTATTGATATAATACTTAACACCAAATTTTCCTCGAAATGTGGGATTACCAAGGTGAAAAAGAAGTAATCATTGGTTTAACTGGACTAGTAATTTAGGTCAAGTAAAAACATACTTTATGGGGTAAATAAATTTTAATGAAGAATTAATTATCTCAAATAGGAATTAAACAAATTATTTAACGATTAGCAAAGAATGGGATTTTATCATTGTAATGTTTAATTAAATCAATAGGCCTATAATAGCTAGAAAAGCATCAACCTTTGGTTGGGAGAATCTTTGTATGTTATGATGATGTGGCATGTCAGGTGACAGGGAACCATGTGGATGCCACATGGCAGTGAGAAACTCTAGTCGATGAAGGCTTAAAGAGCTTTGAAGGACCCTAACTTGTGATCCAGAACTCGGATATGGATAAATTTATAGTTGCTGGAAAACCCTTGTCGAATCGAAAGTGATGAAATCCTAGTTACAAGGATTCGAGATGACTGAGAAGAGCGAAAAATTTATACCCCATCCCTTACAAAGGTAGTTAGGGGTTGGGTGTGTGATAGAAGGGCGGTGGAGTCACATCCCCACCCTCACCTTTCAGTTCAACATTAATTTCCTTAGACCAATAATTCACCTTGAGGGAGTTGAATTTTTTGCAAAGGAGCATGGATAGCTTAAGGTAAATGAATTTGAGAATATTCCTCATTGATTATGAGGTTGATTTATTCAAATTGATTTGCTTCCTTGGCCAAGGAGTCCAATTTCCCATTATGGGTTCTATATATGTGGTGATAGCATACAGATTTAAATTTTTTCTCTATCATCCTGATTCTTTGATAGATCTGCATCAGGTTGGGATGAGCCTTTTTAATTATTTTTTGAATCCCTTTGACTATTAAATCAGAATCACCAATGAAGACTATTGTAGTTGAATTGTATGTTGGAATGAGATACAGTCCCATATATATTGCAAGGGCCTCTGCATGGTTATTTGTGGTGAGACCTAACCCCCATGAAAACTCAATATTCTTATTTCCTTTGGAGTAAAAAATGACTCCCCCTGGCCTTATCGCCCCTAGTATTGGATATTTTTGCCCAATTAACCTTTGTTCACTTAGAGATCCAATATTAACCTTTATCATTGATCTACTTTCCCTTCCATCCCTCTGATCTAAAAGTCAATCAAGTTATTATTTAGTCTTTAATATATATCGTGCCTCAATTATTTAATCATTTAACCATGTTTTAAGTCTTTAAAGACTTATTTTAATCATGATTTAGTTCTTAATCCTTTAACCATGTTTCAAGTCTTTAAAAACATATTCTTTAATGGCGATCTAGTTGTTGTCTATGAACAAGAACATGTGGAAAGTGTTGTTAAACAAGAGCATGCAACTAAATCACATCCACGTCTTTTTCATCACTAAATGTACCTCGTACTCACAAATTCTTTGCAGCCGACACATCTCTTCTTTGCAGTCTACAAATCAATGCAATTACAACTAATATAATGTGATTACAATAATATAAATATAAATAATAAATAATAAACATTAATGATAAACCTCATATGAAGTCCTCATGTACACCATTATTTAGTATTTAATATAGATCTAAAGGTCGATCAAGTTATTATTGAGTCTTTGATATAGATTGTGCCTCAATCATTTAATCCTTTAACCATATTTTAAGTCTTTAAAGACTTATTTTAATCATGATTTAGTTTTTAATCATGTTCATCACTAAATATACCTTGTACTCACAAATGCTTTGCAACTAACACATCTCTCCTTTGTAGTATGCAAATCAATGAAATTACAAATGATATAACATAATTACAACAATATTAAATATAAATAAGCATTAATGATATACCCCGTATGAAGTCCTCCTCTACACCACTATATGTACCTCGTACTCGCAAATGATTTGATGTTGACACATCTCTCCTTTGCACTATGCAAAACAATGCAATTACAATTGATTAAATGCAAACATTAATGATACACCATGTATGAAGTGAAGCTTGCAATAATACCCCAAACTTATTATCCAATAGCATGTACTAGAAAACAAAATTTAAATTAAAAAAAAAAAAATCTTCTTAGTATATTTAACATTACAAATTCCCCCAAAAAATTTGATCAACAAAACTAAACAAAAATGAACAATATCCCTAGACAACATGGATAATAATGATAAAGTCATATAAATATGAATACATACATTTTTCTAGAAAAAATTATGGATAAATATTGTATAAGAGGTTTCGAAATGTCCAACGTTTCTAGTGGACACTCCACCTATCATCTGGGACAAAAGAAGCTTTTGATATGTTTAGAAAAGAGTGTTGGGGTTTAAATAGGAAGATTGGAAATGACCGTTGAAGATCACAGAGGAGAAAAAATAATAAAGTAATGAGTTAGTCGTTAAGATTAGTAAATAAATTAATGAAAATAAATGAGCTATGGTTTTTGTAAAAATGAGTAAAGTAATAAGGTTAATACAAATAAAGAATATTATAAAATTTTATGGAGTGAATAGGGATCACAGGAGATAAAAAACATGAGTTGTAAGTAGGAAGAAGGTGGAAGATTGATGAAGCGGAAAAGGGGAGAACAATAAGAATTGTGAAGAGAAGAATAATTCAAAACGAGGAAGAGGAGTGTTGGCGCAAATTCGAGACCAGGGTTCTTGGTAGTATACCAACAAAGAGATCCATTGTAGTCTAGGAAAATTGACATTTTCAACCTTCCGCAAGAGATTGAGGTCTCACCCGAAGTGTAGCCGAGACATATAAGAGTAAGGAACTTATAGACAATACCTAGCTAGATATTGTTCTATAACATTCAAATCTATAGTTTAACTATTAAACCCATGTTGTGACAACATTCAAACATTTAACAGAAAGGAGATAAGCATATATTTAGTAAATCCATAGATCCATTAACAATAAGAACATGCAACCATAAAAGAAAGTTTTTGGGCCCCAACCACATCATTATATTATATATAGACAGTACAAAACTACATGCATACATTGTGGATCTGACTAATCTCTTCTCAAAATACACAGATCTCTATTACATTATCTTGCGTAGAGAGATCATGCTCTTACAACACGATATATGATTCTACAGGACTCAATGCCAAGTGTCGGAATCTAGCCAGTTAACTAGACAACTAACTTTCTCACGGGTGAATAACCAAACTCTCTAGCTAGTGACCTCCTTCACTTATTTATGTTTTTTCTGCCTTGACAAGGTCAATTGACTAAATCAAAACCTCCTTTTTCTGCCCCTGGTATTTGCATTTAATTAGACAACTAACTCTCTCACAGGTGAACAACCAAACTCTCTAGCCAGTGACCTCCTTCACTTATTTATGTTTTTTCCACCTTGACAAGGTCAATTGACTAAATCAAAACCTCCTTTTTCCACCCCTGGTATTTTCATTTCCCAACAGTTTTTTGAGCTTCCATCTTTCACATTGTTGATTTGACTTTGTCTGCCTCATACTTATCGTTTTATCCAAAATATTCAAAACGAAGGGCCCAACAAAGAGAAGCAAATAGCCAAGTAGGTTTAGGAAATCAGGTGAATAAAAATTAAGACTAGAGAAGAAGCTTAATGATCAAGGTGATAAACAATGGGCTTCCAAGATTTGCTAAGCTTGTAGTCATCTTCTTGATTAAAATTATTGGGATTTTTTTGGTTTCAAGAGCTTCCTTAATGAGGTGAGAGGTGCAATAAGACGTCGAGGCTAGAATTTTAGTTTGGTCAAAACAAATTAGGTGTTCAAGGCTAAGGTTCGATTATGGGTTGTATCTGCGATATGCTCTTTAAGATGGGATTTGAAGGATCTACCAATTTGACCTATGTAAGATTTTCCACAAGAGCACATAATTTGGTACACTCCTAGGCCAAACATTGGGTTGGATTTATCTTTAGTAGTCCTAAATAGTTGTTTGAGGGTTTGATTAGAGTTTTGATATTCTTCTTAGCCCGAATTTTTACAATATGATCGATCGTCCCTTGAATATAGGGAACAAAAGTTAGAGCATGAGGAGGGGAGGGGAGAATGATGAGGACTTTTTGAATTTTGGATTGCGAGATGAGCGAAGGGCTTGGTTGATTTGAGAGAGAAACCATTGGACATAAGGGCCTTGGTTAGGTGGGATTTTTCTTTCTCAAGGAATTGAGCAACATAGATGTGTATGGCTTGAGTGATCAAAGTTTTAATAATAGTGGATTTTTGAGTTGGATGATGGTGGGAATGGGCATGAAGGTATCTATCTATATGAATCTTCTTCCTATAAACTTGGTAGGTAAGGGAGCCATCACGAAGCATAGATATAATAACGTCCAAAAAGGGAATAGAGTTATCCTTTTGGACAACTCATTTATTTTCATTATTATTTACTTTCATTAATTTATCAATCTCAACTAATAATTCATTATTTTATTATTACTTTTCTTATTAATTAATCTATAAACTAATTCTTTAATTTATTATTTTTTCCACTTCTTAATCTTCTTCTTTTGTCATTGATAATAAGTGGAGTGTCCACTTGAAAGTTTCAAAATGTCTTATACAATCTTTATCCAAAAATTTGTTGATGTTTTATATTCATAACACTTACATCATGTCTTTCCATTTAATTATGGACAGTACAAGTAAATATATATATATATATATATATATATATATATATATATATATATATATATATAATTTCCTCAAATTTAACCACCTATTTTACTCTATTATAATCTCCAAAGAAAACCATGGTTTTAAATTCTTTGCGGATGTTTTTGTTTTATCGGTGGAAGACCACTCCCACATGGAATTGCACAGTAAAGGATACAAAACACTAACGAAGTTTCCATAAAGTTATTTGATTTCCATGACTTTCCTCACCTCTAAACCCTAGTCAAGTTAATACGCCCATTTTTCCTTTTCTATTTCTGTACTTATTATGCCTTCAATGGAAGTGGGTGAACCGCATTGCTTGAATTGTGGAGAAATTCCCCTAGTCAACTTCTGCTTTTCTATTTCTTCTACTTATTCCAGCTTGAATTGATGTGAGTGTACCGTATTACTTGAATTGTGGAAAAATTGCCCCATTTTGTTCGCTTCGGTGTCCCTGTCAATACGCTCATTTCTCAATTTCTATGATTACCTCTCAACTTTTCCATTGACCCCTTTTGTTAGCTACGTGTCCCGGTCAACACGACAATTTCTCAATTTCTAATATTACCTTCCCATTTTTTCAACTCACTCATCGCATCTTCCATGTCGTTCGAGTCAATACGCCATTTTCTTCACCTCTTTATCTCATAATCAGTAAAAGCCATTTTTTTTTGAAGAGTTCAATACTTGAATGACTTCAACTTTTCTCACTGTCCTCTTCACCCCATCTTCACTGTCCTCCGTTATAAATCGATTTCATTAAAGCATTACACTACACCTTTCATTCTCATTGTAACATTGTTTTTCCTTGGGATGCTCCTTATTCATTTACCTTATGCTAAATTATTAAACTTTTAAAGTTATTTATAATTATGATTATTGAATTTAGAACTTTGAACCATTTTGTAATAGGGTCATAAATCCTTATTTGCACTTGAGTGATAATATTCAAGTTAAGTCAAATGAGTGAAGGGAAGCGTGGGCTTTGTCCCTTCCAGTAAGAGTGACGGCGGAGGTTTCGAGCTCAGAGGTAGGGTATACCATCTATGGCTGGCTACGACCTTTCAGTGGCAACATCTAGAGGCTGCGATGAACCTTTCCAGATCAAGTGAACAAGGGTTTGCAATTGGTTGCGGTCTTATAGTGGCGGCGTCTAGAGGCCGAGGCGGACGAGGGTCTTCGAGGGTCTGAGGGCGGCGATGGCGGAGGCTTGGTGCTGGGTAACCTTCTGTTTTTGGGAGCGGCCACTCTGTGGCGTGCGTCTAGGGGCCAAGGCGACGTTTGGTGGCCAAGCTTTGTATGGTCGTCTGCGTCTACTTGTTCGGGTGCGATTTTGTTTTCTTGTCGGTGTTATCTTCATGTTTTCAAGGGCTCGCTTCCGGGTGTCCGTTGGTGCATTAAGATGGAGTTTTTGAGGTGCTTCGGAGTATTGTTGGGGGTTTTAGCCCTGCTTTGTTTCCTCCTTCGGGGTTTTGTTGGGGTTTTTAGTCCTATTTTAGTTCTCTTTTCACAGCCTGTGTGTTGGTTTTGTTGTTTTTCTGGAGATGTTTGTGATATGGTTTTTGAGCATGGTCTTTGGACGTGTACTGCTCTAAACATCAGTGGAGTCTTGAAGATGTAAAAAAATATATTTTCATTAATATAATTGAGCTAATTTTTTACTAGAAAAAAAGTTGAGTGAAGGTTTGAAATCTTAAATTAATTTATAAAAGATGTGTATGGATAAGTTTTTATAAGTTCCAGTAAAATATAATAATTTAGTTTTAATGGATATTAATTATCATCAATATGTTCATTATATGTTTTTATAAGTTATTATTATAGTAAAATATAATAATTTAATATGTTTATGAATAGGTTTTTATAAGTTATTATTATAATAAAATATAATAATTTAATATATCTCTGAATAGGTTTTTATAAATTCTTATTACAATAAAATATAATAATTTAATATGTTTATGAATACCTTTTTATAAGTTCTTATTATAGAAAAATATAATAATTTAATTTAATATTATAATGTAATTAAATAATTTAATATGTTTATGAATACCTTTTTTATAAGTTCTTATTATACAAAAATATAATAATTTAATTTAATATTATAATGTAATTAAATAATTTAATATGTATATAAATACCTTTTTATAAGTTCTTATTATAGAAAAATATAATAATTTAATTTAATATTATAATGTAATTAAAGGTAAAATTGATATACGAGAGTTTGTTGTTTGTGGGATAAGAGATTATTTCTATATATAATAATTTAATTTAATATTATAATGTAATTAAAGGTAAAATTGATATACCAGAGTTTGTTGTTTGTGAGATAAGAGATTCTTTTTATATAGTAATTTTAATCTTTAATTTATAAAATTGTATATATTTTACTTTTTCTTCATTCAAAGTTATAATTGTTAATGAAGAAAATATATTTTTTTAATAGACAAATATATGAAAAATATATATTAAATTTAAATGATATATATCTTTTATTTTAAAATCAATTTGATATTTTTAATAAAAATAATACATAAAATAAAAATAAAATATTTATAATTATACTTTTAATATTAATGCTATATTGAAAATAAACTTTTTCACCACTACTAAGTGTAAATCATTGATATTTTTAATAAAAATAATACATAAAATAAAAATAAAATATTTATAATTATACTTTCAATATTAATGCTATATTGAAAATAAACTTTTTCACCACTACTAAGTGTAAATCATATAGTTTATTAAGAGGTTGACTAAAAAGACACCCATATTTTTATAGTGTCATAAATTATACATATTGTTATAGCTTTTTCAACAAGAAAATTGCCCTTTGTATTATATATATCAGTCTTTGAATATTCCACAAGTTACTTCCGGCTTCTGAAAATACTTGGGCCTTATCAAAAAACCACCATACTTAACTTTACAACAAGGAAAAGGATGTCCAACATCAAAGGGAAAATACAAAACATAAATACGATCGACATATACCGTGTTCACCAAAGAGAGTCAAAACTAAAATGACAAACTGGGTCAAAAAAGACTAATAGAGATGGTAGGCCCCTCATTTCCATCAACCCAGATGTTGTAATCAAGCTTTCCTTCAAACTTGGTGAGGGTCAATTTCGAGAGAACATCTACCTCCATATTTAGCTCCATGTACACATGGGTGAAGTGTATCTCTCTAAATGCAGACTTCATCACTTTTAAGTTGTCCATCCATCCCATCAGAGAGGCAACCTACAGTTTTCCTTTATCATTTAACCATTCAATGATGAGCTTTGAGTCTCCAATAACTTGGATCACCTCAATATTGAACCACTGTGCTAGATAAAGAGACTCCCATGCACCTAATAGTTATGCCCTCGTATTTGTCCCCTGACCACAATTTAAGGTCCACTTAATGGCGTATTGATCACTGTGCTTTATTATACCTCCTGCCCCACACCTGAGTGAGCTGGAAAGAGCATCCATGTTGAACCAACATATTATTGAGGTCACAAGTCGAGGTGGCTGAATAAGATGCACTTTTACATTTTTAACCACCGTCACGAGGGGCAACAACATTGTTTTAACTTTTGCTACCACAGTGTAGACTGATGCTTTGGATCCTTCAAAAATAACCCAGTTCCTCTCCAACCATAAGTACCAGCAAATAATAGAAGGGAGAGTAATGAAGGTTGCTTCCTTCTTAAGCCAACTCTCAAAGCAGGAATTGAGAAAAGCTCCTTCCCAAACAATCTGAATATTAAAAGCTATGTAAAAATGGCTCCATACCTCCCGACAAAAGAAACAAGAAACAAAGAGGTGGTACACTAATTCTGCTTCACTAAGACATAAAACACATATATTTGGCCCCTGCCATCCCTTACTTTGAAGAGTATCCCAAGTGAAAATTTTGTTCTCCAATGATAACCATATGAAGAGTTTGATCTTTGGAGTAAGATCCCATTTCCATAAATGTCTTTGCTAACCTCCAACTGGATTTGGCTAGAATTTTTTTGCAAGAGCGATATATAAGTTTTTAGTTGTAATGTTTCCCGAGCAATCACCTCCTGCCCATAAAAGCTCATCATTTGTTTTTGTAACTGAATCCCCTCATAAAACAATGCTTTCTAATATGCCTCCCACTCCTCTGCAGTGTTCTTGACCAGGCCAAGATCTTCACCCAATTTCTAGTATGAAAAAGGAATCCCACCCTGCCAGCACCTCTAGCTTGAAATAGATATATCACAGAGTTTCTTCCAAGTTCAACCTGCAGATGACTGGATAAGAACGAGGATTACCGCATACCCATAATGCAATCTAAACCAACTTGAACACAATGACCAGAACCTGGTCTCCAACCAAACCAATGAATTAACAAGTGTAAAGATTTTAGCAAACTTTTCCAGGTCTGCGAGGCCGATGAATATAAGGAGAAGCTGACCAAAACCAAGTAATCGTGAAACAATGAGGTATATACTTATCCTTTATAACTTTATTCCATACACCATCCTTTGTTAATACCCGCCACAATGATTTTGCAGCCAATGCCTTATTAAATACGTAAATATTTTGAATGCCAGGGCCTCCCAATTGCTTTGACTATACTCGAACAAATAACAAATAAAAATAAGTAAAACTCAATTAAATAAGATTAATATATTTATTTAAACTATTAATTATGATAAAATTAAATGACCATACTGTTTTAAATCAATAATAATGATATACTTCTTATAAATATTGATAAATGTTACTATATAATTAAAAAAATAAATATAATTTTGAACATATTGTTTTCATAAAGAGAAAATGAATAGAATATACCTACATTTGTTATAAGAAATTGTTAATGAAATTTATGTAAGTAAATGAATAAAACACATTGCCTTTATCCCACTCCAGTAGTGGATGATATAGGTTATGAAATTATCTCACTTTAGTAGTGGATGAATAAGCTGCTGAATTTTCATGATTTTTATGCTGAAAGGCGTACACCTATTGGTAATGAGCACAATTAATCACCTTTTAATTTAAAATTCTAATCTGATGGTTAACAATTGAAGATGCTGGTATATTTTTAGTAGTCCTCCCAAATCAATGAACGTGATTTACTCTTCATAACTTCCTTGTATTTCTGAATGCATCCTTTAACTTGTTTACTTTTTAACATTTACCTAATCATATTAAGAAATTACTATAGCACTATATGATTGCCAGGTTTAAATGATTACCACATTTAGATTTCCTCAACTATCCAGGCGTTGCATTTTTTGGCTGCCCGTGAGTTTCATTTTATTATATGCGCGTTTCATTTTTGACACAGATTTTCTCAACTGTATGCGCGTTTCATTTTTGACACAGATTTTCTCAACTGTCGATGCGTTTCAGTTAATTCTCTACTGCCGATTTCCTTAGTTGTCCCCATATTTCAGCTGTCCCTGGGTTTCATATTGCATGAGCGTTTCATATTTTATGAGCGTGGTAATAAAACATACAGGAGCTGGTCTGGTTGTCGCCTTAATAGTTCTCTCGCAAGAAATGTAATAATTATTCGGCTGCTTGTAGACTGGAAATTGTCGGTGGCATGTGATGAATGCAACCTTTCTTTAGCTGTAGCCGGTGCTTCAATCTCGTGCGAACTAGAAATAGCTGTAGCATCCGTACAACATTTTTAGCATTAAAAAAAAAAAAAAAAAAGTCATTCTTCGAATTCTTTGTGCAAATTGTACATTACAATTTCTGGCATCGTTGCATATTTGTTACTTGACATCGCGTCAAAAATTTCAAACACCATTCAGATTAATCTAAATGATGGAATAATTCAAACGAAATTAGTTTCCTATGTTTTCTTACTCATCTCCATTTTCAGTTAGGTATGTCCAAGTGAGCTGCTGGCATCGTTACATATTTGTTATCTGACATCGTGACAAAATTTCAAACACATTCAGATTAATCTAAATGATGGAATAATTTATCCGAAATTCGTTTCCTATGTTTTCTTACTCATCTCCATTTTCAGTTAGTTATGTCTGGCCTGAATCCTGATGCTTAAATTTATCGATTCATTTTTTTTTAAAGGCAAATTTTCTGAATATTATATATGGTTTGTGGAAAATCAACATTCTCAAGTTATTATAACTAGCACAGCCACATAATATAATTGTGGCTAATCAACACCGAAAGGCTGATAAGATGAAAAGAATCCTTAAAAGAATATATTAAATTTTATTACTGATTAACAAATAAACAATTGAGCTTCATTTATCTGGTGTTAATATTTTAATTTATGTTAATCACTTAAGTGGCAATCAGTTAGCTATCAAAGTAATTTTTAAATATGATTAGGTAAATGTAAAAAAGTAAACACATAAACGGATGTCTTTATAATAGCTAGGAAGTTAATGATTGAAATCACAACCATTTATTTTGTGTGACTACTAAGAATATTCCAACCATATTTAATCCTGTCAATAGAAAACTTATTAAGCACTAAACCCCTATTAAATCTGCCCATTATCAATAGGTGTACGCCTTTCGACGTAATAACTGTTTCAAATTGTACCCTTTGCAGGATAACATCGACAATGGCCTCAACATAATGACCCTATTGGCTGTAGTTCATACAAGACGAGTTAGGACGACGTGTCCACTCTAAGCTTGTAGATTGACATGTGCATGCTTCGACCAATATATCCTGACAGGAGTAAGCTAACTAGCACAGCCGACTCGCTGCTGGTATCTGATAACACTCCCCGAAATTTTTTACTGTGCGGGGAGTGTTATCAGTGGCTGATACCTTTCGGCGTTCTCCAGCCGCGAGTCGGTTGTGCTAGTATTAATACGTCCACTTTCTTCACTTCTCTATCTCTTTTTTCTCTAACTTACGGCATCTCTCGTGACTTCTCCAACACCACCGCCCCAGATCTCTAACTTACGGCATCTCTCGTGACTTCTCCAACACCACCGCCCCAGATGCGCATGAGTCAATACATCGTCTTTCTTCATCTCCCGTTCCATACGGCAATTTCTGTCTTTTTCGTGTTCTTGCTATAGGTATTACTTGATCATATGAGAGCTTCTCTCTCTTTATATACGTGCATATAGCTAACAACATGATTTAGTTTCAGTTTCAGAGTGGTAGAATGGATCGTAAAGGCGTTGTTCTTCTCATGCTCGTGTGCTTCGCCTTCTTGGTGGCCACTTTAGCTGTGGCCACTTTAGCCCTCACTGTTTCGATACGCCTCTGTAATTATGATGATGCACCCGACGAGGATCCTAATTCTAAGTTACAATTGGAAGGTACCCTTTTCCCTCTCCTTGTTGCAGATGTTGAATCTTTCTGGTAATAGTTTGACAGGCGGAATTCCACCTAAATTCGGGCAGCTGAAAGCACTGGGAATACTTGACCTCAGCCATAATTCATTCCTAGGAGCATCGATTCCAAAAGAATTGTGTAATTGCACATGCCTTGAATGGATCAAACTTTCAGAGAACGGGTTGACAGGGACAATACCAACAGAGTTTGGTCGTTTAGTCAAGTTGGAACATCTCATCTTGGGCTTCAATAATCTGGGTGGAAGTATTCCAACTTCTCTCAACAACTGTTCATCCCTCCAATAACTTTGGATTTGTTCTAACAGTGTTAGTGGTCCAATCCCTTACATTGCTTCGATGGGAAGGCTTGGCCTCGGAGAAAACAATTTCAGTGGGCTGATCCCTGCCATTTTGAGTTCGATGAGAAGCCTATCTCATCTTCACCTAGGAGGAAACAATTTAAGTGGTCACATCCCTTCAATTCTTGGCAATTGTACTGAGCTATTATTCCTTAATTTGTTTCGGAATGATTTGACTGGGAGAATACCATTTCAGTTGGGAAATTTGAGCAAGCTTGTGTTTATGGATGTTACTTCAAATAGACTCAATGGCAACATACCCAAAGTCATTACAAATTTGAGCAGCCTTGAATTTCTTTTACTAGGAAACAATAGTTTCAAAGGTACAATTTCAAAAACCATCGGAAATCTTGCATCTCTTTTTATCATGGATTTGAGCTTAAACAATTTAACTGGATGTATTCCACATAGCATAGGTCAACTAAAATATCTTGCCTATCTTGACATATATAATAACAATATTTTTTGGGAGTATCCCAGATAGTGTTAGTGGTTTGGTTTCACTTGTGAATTCGAGAGGGCATCAACAAGTGCACTTCTCTCACTTTTTATATGCTTACTCTAATAACTTCTCTGGGACTCTCTCTACATTTTTAGTTAATTGTACCAACATTAGGTTGCTTGATTTAAGTGCAAATGGATTCAAAGGGGAACTTCCTACACACCTCACACTTTTTTATAATTTGAGTGTTTTAAACATTGGTTATAATAATCTTAGAGTCATATTCCTAAATGGATCACAAGTTTCACAAAGTTGCAATGGTTGGATTTATCCAACAATAAATTTAGTGGAAGAATACCATTTCATCTTGATAGACTTAGGGGATTTGCACTAAATGTATCTTCACAAAGGGAAGGGTTATATAATGTCTATAGAGACCACCTATATCAATTGAGATTGAAGGAAGTGAACATATTAGACTAAGAGATGTGATACCTACAAACAATCTCTTTGATTTGTCTAACAATAATCTTACAGGGGAAATACCTACAAGCATAGGAACTATGAGCAGCTTGCGATGGTTAAATTTATCAGGGAACCAATTGGAAGGGCTAATACCCACATCTTTTAGTAACATTTCTACTTTAGAGGTGTTGGACTTGGCCAAAAATAATCTCTCTAAGTTACATTGGTTGCACAAATTGGATGTTTCATCTAATAGCCTTTGTGGACCAATTCCAACAGGAACACAATTTTCAACTTTGGATGCAGCTTCATTTCAAAGGAATAAATGCTTATGGGGTGTCCTTTAGATAGATGTAGCAATCAAAATGAAGAACTTGTGGGGGAAGGTAATAGTACTAGAAAGATTAACCATGTTAAAGTGGAATGGTTGACTCGTGTGAATGAAAAGATGTCATTGATAACATTGAGGATAGAAGTGGGAATTGGGTTTGAGGGAGTAGTTGTTATATTCATAGTATGGAACATAGCTAGGAATTGGATATTAAATCGACACTCAAAAAAACCATAAATGTTTTATGGATTGTATCAACTCCCTAAATAACAAGGGCAGCGGAGTAGCATAGTCCCTGCCTTTAATGCAATTAAATGGAAGAATGTTCATAAAGAAAAAATATTCCAATGTTGAAGTATGATTACAATAGCATTCTCATGTTGTAGTATGAGCAGAAGTAGTTTTGTGAAATTTATAGAAAAGTACAGTTGCAAATTAGAGTAGAATGTTGCGATTTGAGTTTTTTTTAGTTTTGGTGTTTGAGGCATTTTGAAGATGTTATTAAGCATTTTATAAATGAATGTGTTGTAAGGCTTATTTGGTTACAATAAATCAGCGTTGTGAAAATAATTTAAAAAGAAGGAATAAATAAATTTAATTTGAAAACAATAATGTGCAATTAGATGGTGCAATGCAATTTAATGGTAAATATTCTAATGAAGGCTAATTTGTTTTGTCTTTGATTTTATTGGACTGCTGACATTGTATATAACATAAGAGAAGGAAGTGGAATGTGATTTAATGCATGATTGGCCATAAGCTAGAAAATTTCTTCATGGTAAATATTCCAATGTAGCATTGTACAAAAGATTTCATTTTTTTATAAGTGAAGTGCATGAAATCTGCAATATATGTGTATATATATATATATACATTGTGTAATAAACATATATGTTCTATCTTCAAGAAGGTGGAAGCAAAGACTATGGTACAATGTTGCTCTTTGGTCTTCATTCAAGTGACATCAACTTTTATCAAGTTTTAGTGAGTTGATTTTTTTTTTCCTTTGCCTAATTCGAGATGTAAGAGTATGTTGTCTTCATTCACTATGAATATACCACGAACTTGAAGGTCTCGTAGCATGTAGACAGTACCTTGTTTTTCGTGTAGATATGTCTCATATGACATGTCTATTAGGCTCGACAGTATATTGTGCAGAAGAGGCTTTCTGATAGTGCATTGTACAATCTTGTTGTCACTGGTGCGGATAATAGCATTGAGGCAATGTTGATATGTGAAAGTATGTTTTTGACTACATTTAGTACAATCAACCATTGCATATTTTATCAGTGCAGTTGTGGATGTAGGAGAGTTACAAGATGCACATACAGGCTCGAATGGTGTTGAGTATGCATTTGCAATTGTCAGGGTACCTTCAACCTGCATATAGATTACAGAAGGGGATAAGTTAAATAGTATATATACATGTATAAAAGTGTAAATGCTTGTGTGTATGAAGTTTGCAAATGAAGTTCTACATGGATACTTACAACATTTGTTGAACGTGTTATTTTTTTCAGATCCTCTACAACTTCTGTTCTGAGTGTTGTTATGAATGTTGATTGTGTTGTGCGAAACACCTTTTCTTTTATGTCTCTTCTTTTGGTGATATTTTTAAATAGCATAATGGGGAATTTTCCTGTTTGTAGTTGTTGTTCAATTGAGCTAAAGAAATGTGCATATGTTTCGAACACTTGAAGTTGCTACATAGAATATGATAGTTGTTATTTAGTTGAATTTAATATATATTAGAAAGTTAAAGATAACGAAATGAACATTGGAGATCGTACCATTGCCTTGTCATTGTCTGTATTCCCATCTTTTATGTGCAGTGTGTACTGTAGCCCGATTTTTCTTGTGAGGGTGATGACAACTCCGATGGTTCCAATTGGGTACATGTCAATGTTATCTGCAAACTGTCTAATTGTTGTGTTTGGTATGAAAGTGTATTCTTTACAAATTGGGGACAATGTTTCTACGAGGTTGGATTCATCTAGTGAGATAATTTGATCACAGTCACCACGGTCATAGTTGGTTTTTGGTAGAATTTTAAAATTTGTAATAGATATTCCACTGCCAGGTAAAATATTGTGCTCGTGCCTTTGTATAAGGTGTGAAGGAACAGTTAATGTGACTGTCAGCATGCCATTTTCATCTGTCATATCAGCACGAAGAATTTTGCGTGATTTATTTACTTTATCCAAATATGTGTTGTAGACAACCATGACATCTCCGATGAAAAGTTCCCCAACTCTATGGCTATTCAAGTCCTCAATCGATACAATATTTGGAGGTGTATATCTGGGCCATTGAAAGGAGATTGCAAGAAATAAGTGATACGAAGAACATCTTCTATTTTTTTATTTTTTTTTCATAAATTGAGAGTTTTACATATCTATGCACATACCTTTCAATTTCTTCTTGTTGCAAAAGTGTGATTGCATCGCTCGAGTGTGCAATGTTGGTTGCATTAGTTAAAGGCAGTGGTATTTCAGGTAACAATGTTGCATGTGTACTAAACATAATAAGTTGTGAATGGCATTAGTAGATGTTGTTCTTCATTTTTGCATTTATAAAAGAAAGATAGTTTATGAATGTTGAAAGGAAGATATTTTATGAATATTTACCTTGTAAATTGTTGTTGTTGTAGTGTTTGTGATGCCTAACTACTAATGGTTTCTTGGCTTGTCCAGGTTCTTCTATACAGACATATAAGACAGAAGAAGTAGTTTGACATACATAATACAAATTGGTTTGCATATGGATTGTGATTCTACATATGTATATAACTTACTAGGAAGAAGATATTGGATGTGTTATTGTTATGACCATACCTTCTCTTTGAAGATTGTTCTTGGATTTCTTCTCCGATGTCACTTGTAACTTCTTCTTCTTCGTCACTTGTTCTATTTCTTTTGATGTATAAAATGCAATATAGAATATAAGAATATGAAATATGGAACAATAACAAATGACATTTTGAATGCAAATTAATAAAATACAGCGAAGGTTGGAAATATGTACCTTTTTTTTCCATCCATGTTTGTAATTGTCCTTAGTATCTTTTTAGCCACA
>ML776791.1:848287-862064 GCA_009831015.1 Picea engelmannii
GGTGTTGAATATGCATTTGTTGTTGTCATTGCAGTTTCAACTTCTATATACATTACAAAATGGAGTAAGCTAGAGAATGTCTAAACATGTATAAAATATCGTCAAGTTGATGATCATATATAGTCATGCCCATAGACCAAAGGGTTAAGGAAAACTTTGAAAGAGTAGTTTGAAGGAGGATGTTGCCCCTAGAGTTACAAAATGCATAAACATGTTGAACGGTGTTGAATATGAATTTGTAGTTGTCATTGCACTTTCAACTTCTATATACATTACAAAATAGAGTAAGCTAGAGAATATCTAAACATGTATAAAAGATTTTCAAGATGATGATCATATATAGTCATGCCCATAGACCAAAGGGTTAAGGAAAACTTTGCAAGAGCAGTTTGGAGGAGGATGGCTACCCCTGCCTTCTAGCAATGACCTCATCATAAGTCCATGCTCCACAATGGTTTTCTTCTTCTTCCCAAAAACTCAAAGTGTACTTGTTGTGGATGCAGTGTTCTCTAACCACTTTCTTGGGGTCATGCCTCCTAAAGCATTCTTCTCCAAAGCCATGCAATAACAATGTATACACTTCAGCTTGAGCTTCTTTGAGACTAGCGAAATAGTATGATCCAATCCACAATGGGAGCAAGGGCCATATATCTTTCTTGTTGTGATAGAGTGCCGCCCCAACTCCATGGATAATCGTTTGGTAGGAAAGCTCTTGTAGCACCAATTTGTCGGGGACAAATCTTGGGAGTAGATGGGGAGCTTTGGTAGCTCCATATACTCTAATGTAAGTACCATGTTCCATTAGATACCAGTCTCCAATATTTTGTATTATTGATAGCGCCTTATTTGTCATGCATGGTGCTAGAGCACAGAAAATACTTTCATAAAGAGGTGCAAAGAAGTGGTTGCATATCTGGTGGTATTTTGTTCTATACTTATGTTCCCAGAGCACCTTGCAATAAATGTGTATTGATGATTTTGTTGGTTTCCATGCCCAACACATCTTAGGGTATTGATGCACCCCACACATGATATCCAATAGATATGAGGACATGTGAAATTATGGAAATTTCTCGGGCGGAGTGTACTTAACAAATGCGATATCCTTTGCTAGGTTTCCCGACAAGATATCAGCCTATTTGAATTCTATCCCTTCATTTGTGCAGTAATAGATAAGAGGCATTAGCGAGAAGGTGAATTTGGAAGCATTTTTCTTTCCATACAATCTGCAAAGCATCACCACCATGTATTGGTAGGGCATTTTTAGTTCAGTAGTTGGATAGTTCCCAGATCGTCTGTGTTTAAAAATGATATCTGGTTTGTACCAGATTTTGAATAGGTCATTGCCTTTGTATGGAAACTTACTGAGCAGATCCTCATCCAACTTTTGGGGTCCCTTTTCCAAATGATAATATTTGGTTAGATCAGCTGCTTGGAACGACGTAATGGGCTCCCCTCTAGCATTGAGTATGTATCTATTTTTCAGGTCCACATGCTCAATAATCCACGCAATTGCATCTGCGCAAGGGAGAACTGGAGGATGAGTTGCTACCCTGTGTAGTTTTGATTTTCGAATATTATTGAAGATTCGGAGTTGATCTTGGTCTTCAACATTGATGGGAAAGTTTTGAAGTTTGAACATCTGTAAGACCGCATCCCATTTAAGCGGATCTTGTCCTTTCTTGAGGAGTCTTGTTGTATCACCATATAGTGCCTCTGGGAAACCAAATTTGTTCTCTGGTTTGATTCTCTTCTTATGCGATGCCATCTTTGAATTTGAAACAAAGCCATAATTAGTGGATAAAACCAATAATAAAGATGTCGAGCAAGTAAGTAGGAAACATTACCTATATGTTCAAATGAATTCAAGGGTATCTACCTATAGGAAATATTGGGAATGAAGGGTTTCGGTCATGGTTGCATAGAGAAAGCACATTATGTTAGATTGTATAGATATAAAGAAAATTATGTTTCCAAATATGCAAATACTGGTTGTAAGAGCTTTGGGCCATGGTTGGTTAAATGAAATGGAATTTAGAGTATTAGACCACATTTTCAAGCTATATTTAAAAGATCAATTGAAAAATTAGGTCAAAAAACAGGAGGTTTAAAAATGGCAAGAAAAAATTCTAGGATAAAATTGCATATGGAATTTAAACATAAAGTTAAGATATGCAAACTTTCCTCCTCGTGGAGATCACAACCTTACTAGACCCAAAAAATAACCTTCTCATTGAGACTCAAACAACCTTATAGCATCATAAGACCCAAAAAAAAATAACAAAGAATTTGTTAGAAGTGTTCAAGATTTAGAGTGTGATCTAAAAGAAAACATAGACGCTAGTGAATGTGGTAGAAGATTAGATTGCAAAAAAGACTTAGGCATGACATCCTGAAGGATTTGGGAGCTCAGGTGGATTGGTTAAAGGCTAGTAAATAATCCCTCATAGCTACACTATGAGTTCCATATACCACTTAGATCAAGGAGTTTGAACATTCAAGTCCATGATTAATTGTGCACTCAACACTTATAATGATGGACTTCGAGGAAGCTTTGAGGGTTAGCTCAAGTTGTTATGAGCCATACATGATATCTCTCCCCCGAAGTTGATGAGGTTGCAAGTTTGACTCTCTCTATACCCTCAAGGTTAGGCTCTGTAATCAGGGCTTACCCCATTTACCATCCATGTATCATGGGGAAGTACTCATAGGTTTTTTCACAAGGTATTTTCCTTGAAAAAAATGATGAAATTTGAGGTATATGGAAAAAAATTATAGAAATGAACAAGGATAATTCCTCACTAACAAACTTGGCCTCTTCCTTCCAAAACAAACAACAATAGATGGATGCTCATATATAATAGTTTCAATCATAGATTAATGCTTGCTCAAACAACAACCTTAGTGTAATACAACACATGAGGTTACTTTTTTCACATAACACCTTAAGAAATTAGTTATAGTGGATAAATGAATGGATCTTACAAGAAAATGGGGTGTGACATGCTTCAGGAATAGTAGGCAACAACTCTACCTATTTTCCTTTCTAATATCCAATAGATAGATGATAACACAATTGGATTTGTCTTGTGTTAAATAGGCTAGGGAGCTTCATCAGATCTAATAATGAGTTGACTTAATCCAAAACCTCTCTAACCTAACTTCAGTTGCTTAAATACTTCAACAATATGCATTCAATATCCTGAACCTTTAATAGAATCCAATGTATGGCTCTACTTTAATGATTTTTAGTGTATGTAGGACAATAATATTAACATCTTCTCAACTCTCAATAGTTCAGTGCATGTGTGAAATCGACAAATAAAATTTCATTTAATACAATTTTTTATAGTGCTTTAGATGCTCTATGCTATCATAAAACTTGTAAATATACAGACCTTCCAGTCCAAACTTGCATAATTCATCACTTGTGGTAGCTTGTTCAATAGCTAAAAAAAACAAAGCCCCCCTTATAGCTTCTAGTTCAATTTGAATTTGCAGTACTAGTTGTTGCTTAGTTTAGTTGAGCTTCGCTTTTTCAACACCATGCGATGGATTCCATTTGCTCTGGTTTAGTTCAAATCACTTATTCAACTCTATATCTTCTAGATTTATCCAACAATGAGCTATCATAATCCAAAACCTCTCTAACCTAACTTTAGTTCCTTAAAAACTTCAACAATTTGCACTCAATACCTTGACCTTTGAACAAAATAAAGAGTGTGTGTAACCTAATCGAACTCCTACTCGAACTTCTTTGTGGGTGCCACTACCTAAGTCTAGGGTAGTGATTTTTAGTTGACAGATGGTACAAATGCTCTCTCGGCATGCAATCTTACACGCGCATTCATTTTATATTATTGTATTCCCATTACTGCTCATACACATTGATCCTCTCAATCATTTATTGCCTTATCATAACATAGCTTAGTGTCATGTTCAAGGGTATTGATGGTACAAATGTTGGATCGACATGCAATCTTACGGTTGGTTTTGTCACGCAGCTGCTCTGTTTTTGTAACTCTCCCAATTTTTCCCTCTGTAGTCTGCTCAGTGTTCCAATCCTCGGACATGTCTTTTTCGTACATTCCTGAACTAGTATTTTTGATAATAAAGTCATCTTTTTGCTTTTCTTTCTATGTATTACAGCATGGACTTTCCGGACTTTCAGGAATGCTCGTCTGTAAGGAAATATATGTTTTCTGAGAGTGGTTTTGAGGTTACTGAGCTTTCCGAGAGTGGTTTTGGGGTTACTGAGCGGAGCTTTGTAGCAATGGCTAAATTCTAGAGCTTGTCTTGAGCTGTACATGCATGCTTGCTATGAGCAGCTAGATATCCTTGTTGTAATTCAAGCTTGCTGCATACGTTAATTCTTGTTAATTTTGTGTGAAGGGAGGCCTTGCAATACAAGACCATAGTGTTTCCTCTGCCATTTGCTATCTATTGCATCGAAGATGGCAGAATCTTCTGCGAGGACCATGCATTCTTAGTAGAATTGTAGGTTACCACTATCCTCTGTCCAGGTTGCATAGCAGAGTGGTGCACCATCACCATTTTGTATTCATCTCCTTCCTGCACGATGCCTATTCTCGCTATCAAATAACATTCTTCCAATGTCATGGATGGAAGGACGGAGAAATTAGTTGTGACAGGATTGCAGAAAAAAATGGAGTTGTTGAGTTTGCCTCGAATAAAAAATAGGCCTACGGCTGATTCTAAGTAACGAAAGGGAGCAGAAACCAGACCTGCACCTTGGTTTTCCTATATAAAGGGAAGAGATAGATGAGCGGTCTTCCAAGTTCCTGAGAAGGAGGAGTATGCCCAACAATCCAGACTGTAATCCACATCACCTATAATCAGCCATGGATTTTTGTTCCATTGTTTGGAGAGAGTTCCCTCTAAGAAGAAGCTCAAGGCTGAACCCGAGGTGAACAAATTCTCGTTCAGGGTTTTTCTTCCAAATCGTCTCAATTTAACACTTGAGTTGGAGAATGCCGACTAAAAGATTTCAGTGGTCAAGTTTGTCCTTAGCGTCAGAAGACAAGAGGAGAAAGAACCCCTCGAAAAGGGGTCTGGAAAAATCCATTGGGACCCCAAGTCTACGTGGAAAACGCCATGGATGAGTGAATCGAAGATGGGAAGATCATATGCCAGGATTCTCGCAACAAGACAATGATGATATCCCTGTAGGTTCATCTCTGAACATCTTTTAAACTATTTTTTAGTTTTTTTATATAAGTAAACATAAATGTATTTATTTGTGTGCTTAGAAACTACAAAAGGCATCTTTCCAATTCTCACCATATTTATCTATGGACAATACCCCACGATTCCCAGCCGAATACGCTTATTGTGAAGGGACTCTTGAAGACTGGTGTCAAGAATCTGTATAACATTTTTTGTTAATGTGTAGTGTTATAATAACCATGCTCAATGGGTGTGTGTGTAGGTCAAGTTATAAAGGGATGGGAACAGGGCATTGCGATTATGAAGAAGGGTGAGAAGGCCATATTTAGAATACCTCCAGAGTTAGGGTATGGAGAATCAGGCTCTCCTCCCATCATTCCCCCAAATTCCACACTCCAATTTGAAGTGGAAATGTTCTCCTGGACAACTCTTAGATATGTCTGCAAAGATGGAGGCCTTCTAAAGAAAACTATGAGGAATGGAGAGAGGTGGGCATACCCTAAAGATGTCGATGAAGTTCTAGGTATATATTGTTATTTCAGGACATGGACATGAATTTATTCATTATTTACATGGCTGACTTTGGATAATATGGCTTAGTAAAGGAAACGACTGGTTTTGTGTTATATAAACTTTGCTGCAGTGAGATATGAAGCAAGGTTGGAAGATGGAACTGTGGTCTCCAGATCATCCGAAGGGGTCGAATTATATGTTAAATATGGTACGGTAATTCGAAGTCAACCCTCCATATATCTCCTTAGAATTTTTTAGCTATTGAACTATTATAGTTGTTTTGGTAACATAGGCAACCATTATGCCAGCAGAATACTAAGAATTTGCATTGAGTTGATTGAATTTTGTTTCCTTATCTGGTGATATCTCTCTCTATTGGGTTAATTATTAAGGCTGTGTGTGTTGGCAATGACCACTTTACAGGATATTTGTGTCTGGCCCTTAGCGCAACTGTGAAAACAATGAGGAAGGGTGAACAGGCAACACTGACGGTGAAGCCTCAATGTAAGCTATAGTTCATAAGGATTTGTATATCTTCTGGTTTTGAAACATAAAATGTTATTTCTTTTGGCAAAATATCCCAGTACATATTCTCTAGATTATCGTTGATGGTAGCAGAAAATCCCTTACCTTGTCTATTCTTACTGAATTAAAAACTTTAATTTGAAATTAGCGCCCTTGTCTTTACTTACTTCGTAGGTCAGGGAAGGGCTTGTATATTTATTATTCTTAATTATAAAAGAAATTCCCTACTTTGAAAACTATTGTACGTTTAAATATCCATGTAAAAGAGGAAGGGTTTAGCTACCACCAGTGTATATCCACTTTAACTCAAGATCTATTAAGCACTGAGAGGAATAAAAAAGAAATTGAGATGAAAATCGTTTGGTGTTCAATATCAGTACAGATGTTACACATCTCATCCATGTTGGGTTCTTATTTTAAATATTTTAGTATTATATTGGGGTAACTTATCCCATGTATCATGTCAGTGCTAGAGGCATAGGCATTGCACATCTCCTTCAGACTGTGATGTAGAATGCACCTTGCTTCTCTCAGTGCAATGATTTTGGTCACATTTGACTTCTACTATAAAACAATAACATTGGTAATAGAAAATTCTTGATTTTGCCAACCCTTATGCAAATTAGTATCAACCCTTATGCAAATTAGTATTTTGTGTAAAATAAATCTACTTAATCAAGGGTCTTGAAGAAACATTTTTTACCTTTGTGAAGCAATGCCATAATTTTAGGTATGACAGAATATTCAATCATCTCAATTATAACAAAAACCAGTCGTTTGTATAAGGGAGGTAAATATTAAAATTTGTATGTAGTTTTCATAATACTATGCTTAAAGAAATTTTGTTGAAGACAATAAAAATTTCGACGTCAATCAGGCAACAGTATTGCATGTATAACATTTTCAACGCGAGTTGATAATCTCGTGGAATATTTGTACTATTATTGATTGTTAATTTTCTTCACAGGACATGTGGAATGCCACTCCAGAACCACAACTCTTGGTGGAACTGCCCCAAGTGTACATTTTACAGACAACATTGGCTGATTTAATTATATGCCGAGTATTGATTTGATAAAAGTATTTTGATTTTTTCCATGCCTAGCAAATGACCAATGACTACTTGTGTATAGGTTTAGGGTCTATTTAATTTATAAATTTAATTGCCAACCAACACAGTGGATTTTATTTTAATAAGACAACTCTGTACAAGCAGTATGGGGTAATGGACCTGGCTAAAGGCGATTTATAAGGTTAGCGTTCTGGCGATTTTTTGTAGTCTATAGACTGTATCTTTCAAATATCTAGTAATGTTTATGTAATAGTATAGTTCGACAATGTCATTATAACTTGTAACATTTGATTCAACAATTGTTGTGATTTAACTCCCTGTGTGTGCTATCAAGTGGTATGACCTCAGTCAAATTTGGCTATGATTCTTGCATTGTCTACATTCTGACCAGGTATTATTTTTATATCTGCCTCACATTCTATCTTATATGTACTCTGTCGTATAATATAACTGTGCCATTTTCTGTTCTATTTGTTATTCATTTCTACGCGATTCATTATGCTTCCTATCCAAGGCTTGTATAAAAACATAAAAATATTAGATTTAATTGTCTATGCTATGTTCTTGTTGTACATCTCCCTTCTTTTAGCACTTTTATGTTCTCTCTGAGCATTGTCAGCTTCTGTTAACCACATGTTCTCTTTTTGAACTCTTTATTTTTCAGCTTATGGGTCCATTTAATCATTGCTTATATAAAATATTTTTCAAAATTGAGAACTGCATTTTGATTTTCTACCAAAAGCATGCAATTTTTTGTTGCAATTGATTTTCTACCAAAAGATTGCATGTGAAGGCTTATTGGGGTGGAAATGGAGGTACTGTCCTATCCCCTAAGATTCTTCCAGGCCTCTCAAAGGGAAGAGAAAGTGAAGACGAGCCTGAAGCATGAAAACCTAGTAAGAGCATTCATCTTTTATCCTCCACCTTTGAAGACAAATTCATGCCCGAGAGCTCTTCTGCCGGCATGCTTTTTCTCAATCTAAACCATCTGAGGAACTCGACGATTTAATTGAAGGGTTTTTTAAAATTTGTGGGGGGTTGCCTTTGTCCTTAAAAGTTTTGGGAGGACTCTTACCTAGTCGGTGCGACAAAGACTACTGGGAGCGGCAGTTGGATGTGCCTTGCAGCCATCATGGCACTTAGATGACTGGGATCCTCTTGACCCGCCACCAAATACTTTGACGGGTCCGCCCCCACATGACTACACTATCCCATCCTCGTCTAGTAAGGTCGGGCAACCAAAATCTTCACGACAGAGACCTTTAGGTTCCAGGTTTGGGCGTTTTGGACCATTACGTTCTTTTTATCGCTTTCTAGAAAACCGGGTTCCGGGCATGATAACTTTGACAAAACTAGCTTTGAAAAATATAGTATTCCTGCAATCACTTCCCATCGATTTTTCCCAAATTTGAAACCTCAAACATTTAGATCTATCTGGCTGCTCTAATCTAACTAAATTGCCCAAAACATTTTCTGAGTTATTGCAACTTCAATATTTGGCATTGCAAAACTGCTTCAGGTTATCAATCCAGGCTGCATAGCTGAGTGGTATTCAGGTATGCATTTGATGTAAATAATTTTCTGGACTGTTTTGTGAAATGTGGAGACCTGAAACTGAAAAGTAAACTGAATGGTACAGTATGAAGAGCTAGGGATGGGAAGATGAAGTCTGGTGCCAATGAGAGCTACGAGGATGGACTCTTCCTTCACCAATTTTTCTCAAGGTAATGACCCTAACTACTATTAATATCTATGATTCATTTAAAGATATTAGTACAGATTGATTGGTAAAGATCTTCATATAATAATTTTGAACAATTTAATTTTAAGCAATTAAAAAATATTCCCTTAAAGATTAGCTTCATAGAAACTGGAAAGAAATAAAATTTTGTTAAGCAAAAGACAGAAATAAATTGGAAATGTGTTCACACAAATGTTCCTTATAGCTTCATAAAAACTAGAAAGAAATAAAAGTTTGTTAAGCAAAAGATAGAAATAAACTAGAAATATGTTTCACAGAAACGTTTCTTAAGAAAGACAAAGAAAGAATGCTACCCTAAGCAAGACAAAGAAAGAATGGTACAAAGACATTGTGAGTAATACAAAAAATGCGAGATTACTTTCAATTTAGACATTTTAAACTTAACATATGCGAAAGAAGGGAGATGAAGATCAGAGTCATGATACCTGGAACTATGAGAAGATCGATGACTGCGCACCAACACACCACACTTCTAAGAGAACTCATTGTCGCCACTGTAATTGTTTTGGTCAGTTTCTACAGAGATGCAACCACGGTGAAGTGTTCCCAAACATCTAGATCAACATTTATTTGCAAAGATTGGACACTATGGCTAAATAAATGTACATTTATTTTCATGCATACTTTATCTCCATAGTTGTCCTCACAAACGTCTTTGTCTTTGCAGGTTTACTACCAACCTTTGTTTTCATTTATTGAAGGGTGTTCGGGCTTGTATGGAAAATGATCAATTTTCACAGTAAAGAATTGTAATTTGAATTATTAATAAAAATATTAATATTTATGTAAATATTTGATAGTTTAATTGTGTTATCATCAGTACAAATGTGTTATCTGGTTAACGAGAACCTCTTTTGGATATTTCCATTTTCACTCAATAAATTCACATACTTTGGATATAATGTTTAATTAAATGAATGGCTTTTCTTCATTAGTACGAATAAATTCACATACTTTGGATTCACAAACTTTGGATATAGTGTTTAATTAAATGAATGGCTTTTCTTCATTAGTATGAAGGAGGTGGGTAAGCAGCAGGTTCAAAGTAGAGTGGTGGCAACTTTGGATGTAGCGCAATTCTCACCTTGAACCCTAAACTAAGAAAATGACGGAATGGTAATCACTATCAATGCAGTGGGCATTTATGGCATTTATGAAAGTGCAGACAAAGCAGCGTGGCGACAGTTGGAAGAATTGGAAGAAGTGAAGTAAACATTAATTATAGCATTGGAAAAAGTGAAGTAAACATTAATCAAAGCATGGGAAGAAGTGATGCCAGCAATAACACTTCAAACCTATCAACCAATAAAATTGTAACAAATTTATAATTTTTTTATTTAAAAAAATATGAATACAAACTTCCTAAATTAAACATTAGAATTTCTGCAAAAAAAATTAAAGTCAACCCTAAACTAATATGAAATCAGCGATGAACTCACCGCTATAGTCCGAGAGGGACTAATAAGGCATTATACCTTATTATACCAATATAATTGAATAAATCTTTTTGTATTGCTATGATATCTTCACTTTACATAATATTAAGAACGAGATAAAGTGAATTGTCACTAAAAAGAAAAATTATAACAAAACTAAATTTCTATACAAAATAATAGCACGATATCTTTAAAATTAGAAATTCAAAATAAAGTAAAATTTGTAATCTTAGTTATATTAAGAATTTTAATAAGTTATATATTGAAGAATTTACTTATTCTAAAATTCATAATTATAAACATTTTCAAACTTGTTTTTATGTTTTGAATAAGTTTTTAGTGATTAGTTTTTTTAATTAATGATAAGTAATAATGATCAAATTTTAATATTATATGAAAACATTTTTTACTTACAATATTATTATTATTTTTTAATCAAACATTTATACTTATAATCTTATTCATATTAATATTTTAAATGACTAATTTTTTTATTTTATTTTAAAGAATTGAAAAATTAATATTAATATTAAATTTATAAAAATTTAATCAATTTTCAATTTATAAAAAAATATCTTATATTTATTAATATTATTTTATTTTTTCATAAATTATATATATATATATATATATATATATATATATATATATATATATATATATATATATATAGTATAAGATATTTATTTCTTATTATAAATTTCACATAAATATTTAAAATAATATTTTTTTATTTAGAGATATATTTTTAATCATACACTTATACAAAATATATCTTATAAATGACTTTTTTTTAATTTACAATATTTTATATACTCTTTGTTATGTAAAGTTTTCATGATTAAGGGAGTTTTTTAACCAAACATTTAAGGATAACCATTTGACAAGATCAAGCTATTCAAAAAAAGACTTAATATTACCTATTTATCTTTCATAAATATTTAACAAGATCAATCTATTAAACAAAAAAATGACTTTATGTATGATTTGATGTTACCTAAACAAGAGAAATTGCAAAGCAAGAGAGCGCTCCCTTTAAGTAAATGAATTAAAAAGGCATTGTTGTAAAGTGGATTATTTAAAACTATTAACAAAGAAATAATCTAATTAAATTAGATATCCTCATGTCAAATGGAATAACTAGGTACTTTATAAGCATGTATATTATCATAGAAAGAATCAACACAATGGTTGGTTTTTATAATTCATAGAATTTAACTTATAATAATTTATTGTTTAAAATGTGAGAGTGTGATTTTGAAGAAAGTTGTTGTCATGTTTATGGTTTATGTTTCCTTTATCATGAGTATAAATCAACTGTAAGCTATATAGTGCATTTTTTTCCAGGTTCAATAAAGTCTTTGTCTTCAATGGATTTTTGGGCACTGAAGTCATTCAAAGAAGCTTTAGATTTGCAGGTTTTTTCTTTTTGGATAAAGATGATAATTTTAGCCAAGTTTTTATGATGGAGATATCTTTGTCTTTTCGCTGGTGTTTCAATAAATTCATTTATATTCATGATATATCACTTGAGTAATTTTTGAATATCAAATTGTTTAAAGTCATTTATACTCATGATATATCACTTAAGAAATTTTTGAATATCAAATTGTTTTTTATAAAAATGTATAATTTTTTTTATAAAAGCTTCAAATTTAATTGTTAAATAAAAATGTTATTAAAATATTTACTTAAAACATCAACAACTATTCAAGTTTGGGTTGAGCTCATTCCATGGAGTACAGACATAACCCCAATTAAATAAAATAATTAATACTTTGTTATGTGGTAAATTGAATTATTATTGAATTTCATTAACATATCTTAAATTGGTTTTTACAAATATTAAATAAAATAATTAATACTCTGTTATATGGTAAATTAAATTTCATTTGTGAAGGAGAAATCTTGGTATAAAATATTAAAAAAATAAAAGAAAGAAAAATATACATTAAATATAGTTAGCATGGCTTTATATTAATTTGGAATTTGATCAGCATGGATTATATTAATCTAGAGTTTGATCAGCATGTAGAACAATTAAAATATAATTCTTTAAATAATTAAAGTTTTACAAAGCAATTTAATTTTTTTTAATTTATTAATATTAAACAATAACACATCAACGCTTGTCAATATAATTAATTATTAATTAGTATTCCACCCTTCATGAAATCAATTTATGAAGATGATGTCTAACACATGTTTATAATGATTAGAAGAATTTGGACATGGATCCTTTTGAAAAGTTGTAATGAGAACACTCAACACATTATAAACTATGCACACAATGTGCCTTACTCTCTAAAGCCCATTCACCTTGACAATTCCTCAATCTTATTTGTTGAAACTATTTATGATTTAATCGTCTTTAGAATAGATCAATCAACTCTTTTGATGTTAAATGATGGTGTTATTCGAATTGAGAAATCAGTTTGGTTGAAATCGATACATATGGAAATTTTACTAATGATTTATTATAATGTTGTCCAAATTAGTGAAAATAATAAACACCCGCCTATTCAGACTTGTTGTGTAGAGCATCAGTTTTGTTAAGATTTGAAGTCTGGACGTTTGGTGGAATATTTATCCAAAACTCAACACAGTTGACGGCTTGTCTTGCGAAGACCCATTGTGGGAAAATTTAGAAAGGGGCCTATTTATGCTTACGGTTGGGCCTTGGGGCTCTATACATATGAAAGCACTACAAAGACCTTGTTGATGATTCAAATTTATACATGACAAGGCCATGGTGAGCACTCAAAAGAAGGTCATGTGGTAGGTGCAAAGGAGGTCATGGAAGGTGCACCTTCAATGTTGAGAGTTTAGAGTTTACGTGATAAAAGAATTCATAACAAAAAATGAGCTGGAAAATAATGTTAAATCAAGAGTAACATTAATTTGGAACATTAAGTGTTTTGGCTATTTCTATATTTAAAACATAGTATATGTCATTAAAAAAAAATTAATATGACTTCAATATGAAGCTAAATAAGAGGAGAAAGAATTTCATTGCCTCCAACATATTTTTTTTTGAGTGTACATGTTTATTTATGGCACTTGACAAAGCACAATATAGGTGTATTTTATTTGTGTGTAAGAATTGAATGAAATTCAAGCCAAAAAAAAATTATGATCTGATCAAATAATTTTGGTATAACTCAAATAATCTTGGTATAATTCGAGATGAAATCAAAATTTCTATGACATTACAATGAAATAATCTTGGTATAATTCGAGATGAAATCAAAATTTCTATGACATTATAATGAAAGTGCATCT
>ML776791.1:878957-991277 GCA_009831015.1 Picea engelmannii
CACTTTTAATACTAAAATGAATAAAGTGGAAAATAATAATGTGAAACCCAAATGTATTTATGAAAATGATATGATGAAGGTTTAATTGGGCGATGAAATGTAAGGAATAGTGAAGGGAAAGGTGGATGAAAATACGACATTTCTGAGTCCCAACAATTACCACCCCAAAGCTAGAAGGTCCAAGGTTTCCTTTGGAAGCACCATCAAAATTCAGTTTAAAGAAACCTTAGGGAGGATATTTCCAATTCATGGGGCTAAGGGTAAGATGGGGTCGAGGATTAAGGGAAGGATTAGGATGAGTGAGATTAAGATTTAAATTCCTCTGAGAGAGAATTTTTCTTTCACTGGGATTACATGAAAGGTCCTCTTGAGACCATTGTTGAGATCTAATTGTTTCTTGGATGATTTCAAATATCTTATCCCATAAATGGCGGGGAGGAGAGAACTTGGAGTGGAAAACTCATTTGTTTCTCTCTTTCCATATTTTCCAAACAACAAATCTTGGTAGCAAATTTCAGACCCTATTTAGAATGGGGTTGTGGAAAACTATTGACCCCCAGTTTTCAATGGTGTGGGTTATGCTATACTCCATGGACCTGTTCATTTTCCTCATGATTTGCACTACCCTGTCCCAAATTTCAATGCTAAAAGAAAATCAATTTAAGAGATGCTCCATAGATTCCTCTTGTTGCATGTAGAGGTGGAAGACCGACAATCCAGTGAACCCTCTTTTCTTGAGATTGTTCCATGTAAGTATGCGATTTTTCACAAGGAGCCAAAGGAAGGTAGAGACCTTTGGCTAGAGGTGTGAATTCCAAATAATTTTCCAAATGTTTTATCTTGGTTGTAGGTGAAATTTTTCTTTGAGGTTATAAGCTTCTTTAATTGTGAATGAACCAAGAGGGGAGTGATGCCAACTCAAGATGTCCTTACCATCTTGAATTCACAACTTCCTTTGAGCTTCTTCTTCTTGCCACAAACAAAAATCATACTCATCGGGTATATTTAGTTATGTGCTAATAGTTTTCCAAATTATCCAATGAAGATAATGGGGGGAATCCTTCTAGAGATCCACTACTGTAATGGTGTCGATATTCTACATTTGATATTGAATGTGTTGCATACCCTTTAGTGATTGTAGGGGAGGTATTTTTTTCCATGATTCAGACCATAAGAGTTATTCTTTTCCTCCTCGCAGCTCCCAAAAGGCATGTTTCTAGATAAGAACACCATGCAAAATTCCATATATTTGAGCATGGAATTTGATCAGTCAATTAGATAAGCTGTGCATCCAAGATATGGGGATCGTATTTTTTCTTCCATAGTTTTTCCCATAACTATGTCAAGTGTTTTAGCCAACACCACCATATTTTAGCACCCATAAATTCATTGAGAATGCAAGGATCCCATAAGCCAAGTCCCCCATTGAGCTTCGGTTTGCAAACTTTGTCCCAATTAACCAAAGCTCATTTCTTCCCCTATTTGTGACCTTGACAAAGAAAGTTTCTTTGCATATTACGGATGGTATTGAGAACATACTTTGGGGCAGCCAATGCCAAAAAGAGATAGATGGGGATGGCTTGGAGAATGGATTTAATTAGAGTAAGGAAGGATGCTAGGTTAAGAGTTCAGAAGGTCCAAGAATTTAAGCGATTTGTGAGGGATTGAATAAGGGAATCCCAAGAGATATTTCTAGCGACAAAGTTACAGAGAGGTATACCAAGGTAATTGGATGGAAGGGAGCTCCTAGGAATGTCTAGTAAATGTGAGATATGGTTATGTATGGATAAAGGGGTGTTAAATAAAAAGACTTGGATTTTAGCAAGGTTGATAGAAGTGCCTAGAGCTTCACTAAAGTCTAAAAGGATGGTCTTCAATGGGGAGGCTTCTTGCACAATTGGTGTTCCCATTAACATGGTATCATCCACAAATTGGATGTGTGAAGTGATTGGATGAAGAGCATGTAGGGGAAGGCCCTACAGGGAGGCATCTGCAATGGATTCTTTGATATAGTGACCAAAAACTTCCACCATTATGAAAAAAAGGAAGGGAGAGAGGGGGCCTCCTTATCGAATCCCTCGGGAGGGGAAAAATAGCTTGGAAGGAATACCATTGACACAGATGGAGAAAAAGGAAGATGAGGTGAGGTTGAGAATCCAATTGACTCGATCATTTATAAAATCAAAAGTCATGAGAAGAGACTACATATATTGCCAACTTAAGTGATCAAAGGCCTTAAAAAGATCTAGGTTGATGAGAATACCTAGGGTTTTGGTGGATTTGAGGGAGTGAATCACCTCATGTACCAAAATGAAACTATCCATTATTTTTATTCCCTCAACATAGCCTGATCGCTCCATAGAAATGATAAAAGGAAGGATGGGCTTAAGTTAGAGGGCGATTACCTTCGTGATGATTTTGTAGATCACATTGCACAATGCGATTAGCAGAAACTGTTGAGGATGAGAGACCCACTCCTCCTTAGGAATGAAGGTTAGAAAGGTAGCATTGCGAGTTGAGAGGACCTTCCCAGAGGTTCAGGATTCCTCCACTAGTTGCCACACTTTTTCCCTAACCATGGGCTAGCAATGGTGGAAGAAGTCAGTGGTGAAGCCATTCGAACCCGATGCTTTTCCCACTGGCATTTCCTTGATAGTTTTATCTACCTATTCAATTTTGATGGGCCTCATGAGCACCTCATTTTTCTCTTGGGTGATGAGAGTTGGATTGTGCCTTGTGACCTTGTTTACAGTTGGATATCTGTCAGGAATAGGTTCCAAAAGGAGAATTTTGTAGTAGTTCACTAATTTTTTTTCCATCCCTCCATGATTATCTTCAAGTTTCATGTTACTATTGATATATCGCATGTGAATCATGGAGTGGTGGAAGATTTTAGTTTTTTTTCTCCCTGTTTCAACCATTGTACTCGTGATTTGTGTCTCCAAAGTGTCTCCTCCTGCTGATATCATTCCTCAAAAACTATTTTTTAAGGAGATACTCCTCATCACGAAAGGATTCTGACTATCTGGATGATGGAATCCTTTTGTATCTCCTCCAGACATTGTCCGAGAGTTCTTTGGGCCTGAAAAATGTTGCCAAAAACATTTTTGTTCCATTCCCAAAGTTGTTGCTTAAATATTTTCATTTTCTATTGGAATCTGTACATTAGTGTTCCATGGGAGATCATGGCCTTTGTCCACCAGGTATGAGAAAGTTCCTGGAAATCTGGATGTGTTAGCCAAAAAATCTCAAACTGGAAAGGTTTGAATTTGGGAGTTCCGACGGTGTCGATCCAAAGATGAACTGGCCAATGGTCTGATCCAAAATTTGTGAGAATATTTTCTTCGATTAGAGGTCCATCCAACATCATAACTTTTGAAATGAGGAAGCAATCAAGTCGACAGGCTACCTATTGAGCACCCGAGCGCCTGTTTTTCTAGGTGGAGGTTCCATTCCGTGCTTCAATGTCTATCAAATGTAGGTTCTCAATCACTCTTTGAAAATTTTCACTATCCTTGCCCAGTATTCTTATGCCTCCTTTCTTTTCTTCCAAGTTGAGGATAATGTTAAGGTTACCCCCCAAAATCCATTTTTTATTTCCCACTAAGATGCCAATGTTTGAGAGGCTTTTAAGGAAGGAGTCCTTTTCTATATCTGTTTGGGGGTTGTATGCAATAGTTAAAATCCCTTCCTTTCTAGAGCCAATAGCTCTATAGTGATTTGAAAGCATCCAAGCAGTGGAGAAGAATTTTTCTAGGAGGATCATTGCAGGGTTCCATAGAATGGCCACACCCCCTGCAACTCTGTTAGAATCATTATAAACAAAGCTACTCTGCCTCCAACAATGTTGAAGAACTGCTTCATCAACATTTCCTACGCATTTTATTTCCTAGAGAAAGAGAATATCTAGATCTTTTCCATGATACATTTTCAAAGAACCCATTACTTGGTTCTTTCGTTTAGTCCTATAATGTTCCATGAGATGATATTCATGAGGATGGAGGGAGGGGTAAAGTGAATAAGCCCTTAGTGAGCCTCTGGATTTGTCTCGAATTGATCATAAAGCTTCCCACCTCTTTAATCAATTGATGGGATGATTTACGTCCTTGGAATTTTACCTCCCTAGGCATTCTTATAGGTTCTAGACCAAGATCTGATCATATACCCAGTCCAAAAGTTTCCTCTACAGTTGATTCAATGTATAACTTATGGATCTTGCAAAGTTGTTATATGGGGATGGATTGCAGTTCCTTATTTTTCTAGGATTCTTCCAGTTTTTCTAGGTCTATACCAACTAGATATCTTTCATCAGCTATCATATTTGTGTCTCCCCCTTCATCTATGATGAGATAAGACTCCATATAATTTGGGGATCTTGGAGACACTATCTATTCCAAGACAAGGTCTTCGGTCTGTTTTTATTTTCCCTTGTCTTTACTTGGGCTTACATGTTGATGGGGGTTTTCTACCTCTTGAGAATCCAAAAATTGATTTAAAACGTCAAAGGAGTTACTAGTAGAAGGTTGTTTGTTTTCCTAGGGTTGGGCTTGTTTCGACCTTCTACCCGGGTAGATCCATATTTTTCCTTATTGTGCTCTTCCTCCTCAAGATTTTCCAGATTGTTTAAGGGACAATCCCTAAATACGTGACCATACTCATGGAAGTTTCTGAAGAGGAAGGGCATATGCTCGTAATCTATGGTCTGTTTCCATTCTTCATCCTGATATTCTAGGGTCAAGGATCCTGGTAGGGATTTGGAAACATTCATGTAGACACAAATGTGAGCATAAGAGGTATACCTTCTTTTTCGAGCAGCTTCTGAAGATTTAACATATCGTCCCAGAGTATCACTTATTCCGGTAAGGATTTCTTCCAGCCATAATTCTTTTGGAAGGGAATAGAGGCAAATCCATACCAACACAAAAGTGAAGTCCTCCTTTTTTGGGTTGAAGCAATCTCTCCAAAATTTTAGATAGATCCCTGCTGAATTGAAGAAATACGACCCATTTTCTAAGGTTCGGTCCATAATTTCCAAGTTGAAAAAAATAATAGTGAATAAACGCTTGGAGCCTAGTTGCAGTTTATAGTGGCCTTTGGGGTTCCACCATGTTTTTATCGAACACTTAATATCTCACTCAGAGGGTCATAATCCTAGAAATTTTCCTATAAGGGCATGTTCCTTCATAAATTGGGTGTTTTCTCCTACTCTAGCCAAGATGATAACATACCCTGGAGTTTTAGTTGACTGCGGAATGCATTTTCCTAGCTCTTAGATGGAAGTCACTTTTGGATGCGAGGTTTCTACTTCCACATCCATGGATTTGCCATCCTGTTTCTCATCTTTGAGATGAGGCGGTGATTCAAAGGGAGGCCAATTTCTTCTGGTGCCTGGCATTTCATTGGCCATCAGATTTTTGTATGAGGGGGTTTTCACCCCCTCCCTCGCTTCCATGAAGGTTCTTTTAGTCGTTGAGACTTCGATTTTATAGTCTATTGTGATTTTGATCTTGTTGGAGGATTCTAACAACCTAACACTCTGTGTACATCCAAAACCCTATCCATCTCCTACTTCGCTCTTCCTAAGCCATACGAATTGCAGTTCCCAAATCCATTAATTTTTTTTTATATATAATGTAAGCATTAAAATTAAAAAATTAATGTGCTTAGTATTGTTCTAATAAAAAAATTATAATAAAAAAACCAAGTAAAGAACATATTATTATAAAAAAATTATTGTTATAAAAAATGAATTAACTTTAATAATAAAATTATTATATGAGTTACAATACATTTTTAAAAATAATTTGAAACAATTGACTTATTAAAGTTGAATGAGATAAATCTTTACTTAGCTTTTAAATATGGACTCAATTGAGTGTTGTTGGGTATGTGTTATATTATTTGCATGACTATAGGTCCCCCTAATAGGAGTCTTGGGGGTGGAGCCCCCAATATTGTTTTTTGGGGCGTTTATTCACCAATTGTTTGGATGGTTGTTTGCCTTTGGCGGGGGTGGTTTTGTGGCACATGGTGTTTCAACCCATGGTTTTCTAATTTTGGTTAAGGAATTAGGGTTGTAATCTAATCCAAGTCAATTTATTATTGGTTTTGGATGCCACAATATCTTATATATTGAATTGTAAACAATGAAGTTGTATGAATGAATAAGAATTAGAGGTGCGACTCTAAATAGGTTGTTGGTTTTCCCGATTTGGGTTTCCAGGGTAAATATCTATGTATAAGTGTGATTGAAATTGTATTATTTTCTTTTTAAAAGAATTTATGGGTGCATTTGATACAATGGATATTGGTAGCCACCCACTTGTTCCAAATTCCAACTGACTCATCTTGATAGTTTTCAGTTCAACATGTTTCTCTGCAATGGGGAAATTTCTTTGTTATTGTGGGTTCCACACTTACGGAGATGTCTCGAAGCCCTACACAACATCCAGGTGGATATTGGTGGCCACCTACCTATTCCAATTGGCTTATGTTGGAAGTTTTCATGTCAGTACATCTTCTTGTACTTCCAAGGCCGTTTTGGGGCTCTAAACAATGTTTTCTTGGATTTCCATAGTCAACCTATAGACATAGGCAAAGTTTGATGGAATAATGTGTATTTCTCTAAAATACCTTTCCAGAGGGCTATCAAACACCTAAAATAGAGATCGTATGCAAAAGTTACAACCCTGAGAAGTTAATGTACTAACTTACCCCAATGGGGCCCACGTGAATTTTGGCACTTCATCTCCTAGGGTTTGGTTTTTGGATATCTGGGGTTTTGGCATTCATGTTTATCATAAAAATGCCTTCAGAGCCTCATTGTATTGATGTTATTGTGAATGAGTGTAGCCGTCACATCTCTTATCAAAGATAAATATGCCACCATTCTAGTGAGTCTTGCACTCTATATTTTTACAGTCTATGTACACTTCTTTCATTAATAGAAATCATGTATTGTTGTATTTCTTTATTTCTGGAAATTTTTATGTGTATTTAATTTTAATATATCTTCTTTCACTTTGTTTCGAAAATAATCTGGATCAACATTTCATTATTGTAAAAAATTTAAAACTTACATTTGGTATTAGAGTAGTTATTGGCTTCAAGGGGACGTCCTTGTGGCTAAGGGTTTGGCTCATGTCTATGATAAACCTTGTTATAATGGGAGCTATGTAGTAGTGATTCTTGTGGTGAAAAGAAATGGTGAGTAGTTCAAAAATAAATATTGAAAAATGTAAACGAAAAAGTTTTGAGTTGTGGAAGATCAACATGGAAGATCTGTTGGTAGACAAAGATCAATGAGTTTTTGTGGATCCATGTAATGCACCTATAGGAACATCAATAGAATAATGGGGAAATTTGGATCAGAAGGAAAGGAGCACAATCTGGTTGTGTCTCTCACTTTCAATAGTACTAAGTGTGTCAGGGGATTCTACAACCAAGGAAATATGGAATGAGTTAGGGGATTTGTATTAGTCTAAGTCCCTGGTAAACAAATTGTTACTGCATAAGAATTTGTACAACCTGAGGATGAAAGATGGATACTCGGCGATAGAGCATCTGAACACCTTAAATATTGTGGTAATTTAGTTATTGTCTATTGATATTAAGATTTATTATTAACATAAGTTTATCAATTTATTGTGCTCTTTACCAGACTCATGGAATAGTCTTGTTGCGTCCATAGTTAGAATGAAACCACTTTAAGTTTCAATGATGTGGTCTCATCCTTGATGTTAGAGGAGATGAGGTGGAAAAACATGGAAATATAGAGCACAAATTCCATATTTGCAAGAGGATTCTCTTGGGAAAGAAATAGAAATAAGTCCTCAAGTGGGAGATATGAATCTAGGGAAGATACAAATCTCCCATAAATTTTGTAAAGGTATGTTGGAGTTATGGGAAAGAAGGGAATTACAAGAAACAATGTATATCAAAAAGTGTTGAGAGAGGGAAGGGATATAATGATGTCCCTTCTATAGAAGAAAAAACCTTTGTATAATAAGGATGGTATGTGTACTTGGACTGTTCAAGCACACATGTAGATCATGAGGCATGGTTGGTTGAATCAAGTTCATATTTTCATATGAATCCTCATAGGGAGTGGTTCTGCGAATATGAAAGGTATGATGGAGGTGACATTTTCCTTGGAGATGAATTGACAACCAAGATCACAGGACAAGGAAACGTCATGTTGAAACTCATGGGTGGAAGGATTAGAACACTCCCTAGTGTTCTACACATTCTAGGATTGGCTAAAAATTTGATTTCAATGAGAAATATGAGAGATGTAGGGGTAAAAACAGTGTTTGAAAAGGAAACCTGTAGGATGGTTTGAGGGGAAATGCTATTGATAAAGGGATTTTAGGTTGGAACATTGTATAATATGCTAGGAATTACTATTAGTGATGGGTGAAAAAATTCCATTGTTCTTGATATTAGATATGAAGAAGAAAAATATCCTACAGTCTCTAGAGAAAAGACTATGTTGTTGCATCAAATATTGGGGCATATCGGAGAGATGGGCTTTCAAGTACTACATAGTTTAGGGTACTACTAGTACATGGTTTATATGGGATGAAGAATCCGGTAACATTCTCCTCTGGTGATATGAGGGAAGGGGGGATTTTATAGTTGTTCAATGATGTGTTTGGTCCTATGTTGGTTCCATCACTAGGTAAATATATGTATTATGTCTCATTTATAGATGCAAGGAATACATCGTTTTATTTAATTTGAAATAAATCTAAGGTATTTGGTAAATTTCAAGAGTTTAAGGCTCTTGTGTAGAATCAAACAAAGAAGAAAATTGAGGTGGTGAGGATGGATAATGGTGGAGAATTATACGGGAATGAATTTGAGGAATTTTGTAAAAAGTATAGTATAGAAAGGTAGAAGACTACTCCATACACACTCAATAGAATGGAGGTGTAGAAAGGATGAATAAGACGTTGATGGAAAGAGAAAGGAACATACTCAATGGTGTTGGGTTGGGACTTGAATTCTAGGAAGAGGCAGTGGACATTGCATGCTACTTGGTAAATCAATTTCCATCACCAACGTTGGATGACATGACTCCACACAAGGTATGGACTGGTAAGAAACCCTCTCTTACATGTCTCAAGGTTTTTGGTTTATGATGCTTATGTACATGTTCCAAAGGAAAACATGAGTAAGATGGAAAAAAGGTTGAAAAGTGTATATTTGTTGGCTATAAAGATGGTCAGAAAAGTTATAACCTTAGAAACTATAAATTAATAAGGTAGTGTATAGTTGAGATGTGGTATTTAGAGAAATCAAAGATATTTCCAAATATGAAGTCCTACCAAGGGAGGAAGAACCAGAGAAAACAGAGTTTGAATTAAAGGAGAATGAATCAAACTCTATAGAACAAAAAGAATCAGAAGTAGAAGAGCCTCATACTCCAGTACTGAGCAGATCGTTTTGGGAAAGAAGGAAATCAGAAAGGTATACTCCACTTGATTTCCATTAACAAATTTCTTTGTTTATTACTAATGATGATCCTACAACTATCAAGGGGTCAGTAGATGCATAGGATGGAAAACTATGGGAAAAGGCCATGGTTGAAGAAATGGAATTTTTGGACAAGAATGAGGCTTGGGATCTAGTGGAGTGTTGGAGCAGGAATTTTTGGGAGTAAGCACAACAAATGAGGAAGATGGGACCAAGAAGGAGAGTGTTCCATGTTTTGAGGAAAAGAAACGTGCATGACAAGATTTGCAAAAATCCAACGCAGATGTGAACAAACCTAGCCATGTTAGGGTTAGGGTGTTTGGAGTCATATTGTAAGGGTTTTTAACCCATTTTTGTAGTATAAATAGAAGATGTATGAGGTAGGATGAGGATGATCTAGTTGTGTGTCTTTGATATAATATTTTTGGTGTGAAGAACCTATTTTGGAGTCCATTTTTAGTCTGAATATTTGTTGAGAGATGTGGAGCTCAGATGGAGTCAATCCAGAGATGTAGCTAAGGGTCAGGTCGCAAGTTGTGGAGCTTGGTGTGACAATGGTTCACCTCACTACTCTCTACTATTATATGATGTAATGTGTGCAACACTATTTTGATGTAGAAGAAGAAATAATAAGAATATCTTTGTGGATGTAGCCCCAGAGGGGTTGAACCACGGTAAAACTATGTGGTGCAATGTGTCTGAATTATTTTGTGATTTTTGCAATTATGGTTGAATAATTAGATGAATGAATGGTTTTAATCACAATGCGTTGTAGGATATATATGTGGAATGAATGTTATGAATGAATGAACTAGTAGATCTGATGAATATTATAGTAGAATGCATGGTTAAGGAGAAATAAAGGTAAAAATAACATCCCCAACCCCTTCCATGACTGCATAAATCTGCGTCCTGTAGTCACCCATAAACCATCTCAGGAAAACTGCGTTGTGCACTCTGTGCATGGTGTAGCTTTTTGGTTTCCTAGAAGGGCCAATGGTGAAAAGGGTTTTGTTGGAGAACTAAGGTAGAACTCAGGTCAACCCATACATCCAACATGGAGTTGATGAATAAAATAAATCCCATTGGTAGTAAATGATTTTTTAAGAATAATTTGAATGCATAAGAAAAATTGTAGAAATACAAAGCTCGTTTAGTGGAAAAAGGTTATTCCCAGGTAAAGAGAATTGACTTTGGTGAAATTTTTTCTTTTGTTAGATTTATTTTATATATCATTGTTGCTTTTGATTTTGAAGTAGAATATATGGATGTGAAGGCAACATTCCTACATGGGGATATAGAAGAAGAAATATACATGAAGCAGCCATAACACTTTGCAGTGAAGGGAAAGAAAGAGTAGCTATTCAAGATGAAAAAGTCCCTATATGGGTTAAATAAATCATGAAGGATGTGGTATCAAAAAATTGTTACCTATATTTTAGGACTTGGCTTCACAAGGAGCAAAGATGATCATTGTGTTTATTTCAAATTAGTAGGTGATTGTCTTATTTATTTGTTCTTGTATTTGGATGATATGTTGTTGATAGGAAACGACAAGGAAATTATCTAGGATGAGAAACCTCAACTTTCCTCAAAATTTGATATGAAATGTCTTGGTGCTGCGAATTTTATTTTGGGAATGAAAATTAAAATAGATAGGGAAAACAAGAAACTATGGTTGAATCAGAGAAAATATGGAGTCAATATTGTGGAGGTTTAATATGACTGAATGTAAACCTGTCAAGGTCCCTATTCCTGTAGATGTAAAATTATATGTAGATCAGTGTCTGAAGACACAAGAAAAGGAAGAGGACATGTCCAATGTTCTATATGCTAACACAATTGGAATTTTGATGTATGCAATGGTCTATTCTAGGCCAAACATTTCACATGCAGTGGGAGTTTTGAGCAGGTATATGTCAAAACCAAGGAAGGAACATTGGGAAACAATAAAGAGGGTTTTCAGGTATCAAAGTGTCACCACCACTTATGGATTTTTATACCAAGGAAGACCAGGATTTGATAGAGTGTTGGGCATACATGGTTTTGTTGATGCAGACTGGGTTTGAGATATAGATTGTAGAATATCTACAAGTGGGTATCTATTTAACCTATTTGGAGGAGAAATTGGTTGGATGAGAAAACAATAGTCTATAGTGGCACTCTCAAATATAGAATATGAATACATGGAAACCATTCATGAAAGAAAGGAATAAGTATGGCTACATATATTGTGTTCAGGTATTGGTTTGGTACAACAAGTTGTAAGGATAGATTGTGACAATTAGAGTGAAATCTTCATGTCAAAGAGCCCATCTTATCATTCTAAGACAAATCAGATCGATGTTCAGTATCATTTTGCTAGAGACATGGTTGAAGAGAGGAAGGTGATATTGGTGAAGGTGGACAACTTGAAGAATATTGAAAATTTACTTACAAATTATATTAGCATTGAGAAGTTTTCTTGGTGTAGAGAAACAATGGTCATTGTTTCCATGGATCATTGATCAAGCAATTTTGTGGCCTTGTGTATGCAAAGGAAAAATCAAGTCAGAGAATTTTGGGTATGTGTTATATTATTTTAATGATTGTAGGTCCCCATAATGGGGGTCTCGGTGGGGGGCCCCTGAGAAAACAAAATGGGGGTTTATTCACCAATTGTTTGGATACTCACCAATTTTTTGGACATTGCTTTTCCTTTGGAGGGGGTATTTGTTTTTCCTTTGGTGGTTTTGTGGTGTATGGTGTTTCAAACCATAGTTTTCTAATTTCAATTAAGGAATTAGGGTTGTAATCTAATATGGGCCAATGGATTAGGGGTTTTGGATGCTGCGAGATCCTATATATTATGTTGTAAACAATGAAGTTGTATGAATGAGTATGAATTAGAGATGTGACTTTGAACATGTTACTAGTTTTCCCGGTTTGGGTTTCCAGGGTAAATATCTATGTATAAGTGTGATTGCAATTGCGTTATTTTCTTTTTTTAAGAATCTGATGTGTGCATTGCATTACCGTAAAAGGTTTAAAACTTGCAAGTGTTTATTAAAATTAAAACCTCTTACATGGAACAAACAAGACATTTCTTAAATGTAATTAATTACCATAATTAAATATAATTGAAAACTATATATACACATAATATATAAAAAAAACTTAAATGTTATTAAATGTAAAATTGTTTGAACATTAAACCATTGAAATATATTAATTTGGTGAGACATCATGTTTTTCTCAAGCAGGGACATTACATTACACTAAACTATTATGTGTGTGTGCACACACACACACACACTACAATATTAATATATTATAACCCATATAACACATGCAGTGGGACATGAGTGAGGTGGATGGGAACAAGAGGAGCATGCTTAATGCTTATTTTCTACCAAAGAGAGAATTAGCAAGATTCTATACTATCTATGAATTCATCCAACAAACCATCGAGATGTAGAAGCTATGAATAATAAGCATAAAATCCTTGCACACATGATTCTTTAATGCATAAAATCAGGCAAATAAAAAATGTTTGGTAGGCTCAATAATGGGTTTCAAATGTACGAGGGGGCATGTGCAACATATAGAACCTACACAATATCCAAGGAAAGGTTATCAAATCATAGGGATGGTTCTATTGCACAAGAAAGATGCATGAAATCAAGGAAATACATAGGGTGAGGTCCCTTTGGCATATCAATATCAATAACAAGTTTTTTGAGCACATAATATGCACACGATAGGTTGATGACAATGAAATATCGAGCTAACAATAACTGGAGAATAATTGTTTTTTCTGAAACCATATAGAAATGAACTTATAACTATGAGACCATTTGGGATTCATGATAAAAAGGTTACAAACCTTTATTAAGGGTTAGAAAAATATCTCGCTTGAAGGTTTTAAAGTTTATTTAACCTCCACAGATTGACAATGGGATTATTTCTTCCATCAAACTATTAAATCCCTCAGGCCACTGAAATGCTCAATCCAACAAAGCCTCAATCCAATATTTATAGGAATGTGCACCAACCATCACCTACCAAACCATCATTGAGCTGCCACATTATCACCACCATGACTATAGAGGGAGGTTTTGAATTTTTAATAATTTTTAAAACGTAGTTTCATTTATTTGTGCTGTCTTATACATGTTCTATCAACTAATAGTGTTTATGTGGTTAATTTAATTTTCAACCATGTGTTAGAAAGCATAAAATATACCAAATATTTTCACAATCATCCAATAATATGATGCAAACCACTAAGGGTTAGCGCAACCTCCCAGTCTAGGATCAAATCTCACAGGAGTCGAAGTGGTTTGTGGATCCTTATAGAACTCCTAGAACTCTTTAGCATAAGTCCTTCACTTCACACTGTGAAAAATTTGGAATTCACGAGGGTCCTTTCTCCCAAGAAGATTCATGCATGTGACCATGACTAAAACTAGGCACTCAACTAAAGGCGCTCCAATGCTTTGTGACTTCAGGGGTTTGAGAGAATTTTATCCAACTAACTCTTTTCCTAAATGTGCCATATTCTTTACTGGATGAATATGGTCATAAACGGACTTGACCGACAGGCGTAGGTATTACCCTATCCTTCCATGTCTCCCTCCTTTTCAAACAATTTTCTTTGATCATATGGATGGTAGGAATCTGCTTCCCTTACATAATCTACCACTGAGAAAGATTTCAAGACTCCAAGATTCAAGGTATTTTCCACTCCTCGAACCAACCACCAATATTATCCTGAGTGTTGAATCGTTGAACCACTTGGGGGATCCAATTACTCGCACTCATTCACTGTTATATGGTGGAGATTAACTCCATGATTCAAAAATTCGAGGCTCCGTGCCTCACTTGCAACAAACAACTACACAAAATCGCTGAAGTGATGAATTCCAAAGGCTTTTGGACTTCAACAGTCTCTCTATTCTAACTTAATCGAATGAATATGGAGAAATATGACTTCTCACGAGCAGATATCATTCATTTGTTCCTTAACAAATGAATTATCCAGTTTCTTTAGTTCCTTCCTGGAACCTTACACTCACTATCTCTCCTAATATTTATTCACTTTGATGAAGTGAACCTTGGGGCACACTTTCATGTCTCCCCTAAGATTTTGACCCTTAAAACTTTATGGGTCGGCACACTCCTTGCACTAACTCTCCTGATCTTGGGACTTTTGAAAGTCACATATGAACTCCTTGTGCTTGATCTGCATAGGATTGCATTGTCTCTCTTGAGCTTTATAAACCCGTAAAAGGGTGACCTCCACACACCTTGTGTTGGAAATGTGCACTCCTTGCACTAAGAGTACCAGAAGAGAAAAAATTGAAACTTATAAAGAATCATAAACTGATTCAGTAAAAAACCATCATTCACACACATATATGCAGAAACATAATAACACAATATCTATTCAGTTTTAGAAGAATGAACAAGTTCACAGTATTAGAACATTGAGAGCAATTCCCCTCTTCTATATTAGCCAAAAAACCTATTTACAACATAGATTACATTGATTTATACATGCTCGGCTTCTCAATCCTTCCCTCCATATTATTATAGTTATTGTCCTATCACTAAGTTTATTATAGTAAATGCATATTTACAAACTTATATATGAGTTGATGCTCAGAATCTATATAATCCTACAGACATTAAATATAATTATAGCTTTCTAGAGTACATACAATGGTTTTAGTCTTTACACTTCATGGGATATTTAATTTCAAAGGTTTCAAAATTTAAATACCATGCCTACTTGGAATCCAAACTAGTTAAAGTGAGATGCATTATGTGTTGAGACATCTTCCACCAAGCCTCATTAACTGATGATGATGCTCCTGCATCATACTCCCTTGGACAAAATATTCATGGGCTCTTTTCCATGAGCTCCTCAACTCTCTTTCCATGTTTCTGGATATCTTCTTCAGTCACACAACTGGCATATTCTATTGGATGGTCCTTCCATTTGACTAAGTATTCATATGAGGCTTTCCTCCTGGTTCTTTTAGTAATCCTCTGCTCTAAAATATTCTCTAACTAGATATTTTCTGTTGTGGGCATATGTTGCATCCACTGGACCTCAATTTGATCATCTTCTTCTCATATACCATCACCTATATAAAGATATAAGTCTTCTACATTGAATATCGGTGAAATGCCAATTTCCTTTGGAATCTTAATCTCATAAGCATTCACAGAAAATTTTATGAGGATTTTACAAGGTCCTATATTCATCAGCTTCAATTTATTATATTTCCCTCGTGGGAATATTTATTTCTCTAGATGTGCTATAACTTGGTCTCCAACTTCATAATTCACCTCTTTTCTTTTCTAATCTACCCTTTCCTTGTATCTTTGGTTGTTATTTTGCAGTTGGCCTTTGATTTGTTCATGCAATTTATGCATTTCTGCAGCATAATCTTCTAATCCTGCATTTCTAAATTCATCTTGTCCCAAATATCTTAACTCAAAAATTCCTCTAGGGTTCATTTCATATATTATTTGGAATGGGATTTTACTGGTACTCCTGTTTGGTGAATCATTATATGAAAATTCTTCTTGCAGCAGAACATGATCCCACTGACTGTGATGTTCAGTCACTAAAATTCTTAGCAAATTTCCCAAGATTCTATTCACTACCTCAATATGTCCATCTGTCTGAGGGTGATATCCTGAACTAAAAGACAAATATGTCCCCAAATTCTTCCACAATGTCCTCCAAAAGTGTCCCACAAACTTTGTGTCTCTGTTTGAGACTATACTCCTAGGAAATCCATGCAATCTCACAATCTCCTTGAAAAACAAATTTTCTATGTGAGTAGCATCACTCGTTTTTTCACATGGTATAAAATGTGCCATCTTTGAAAACCTATCAACTACCACAAAGTTTGAATCATTTCCTCTCTGGGTTCTTGGCAATACCGGAACAAAATCCATACTGATAACATCCCATGGCCTGTTTGGAATAGTCAATGGTTGGTATAACCCTGTGTTCTGCTACTTCCCTTTAGCATACTGATAGATTATGAATTTGTCCACAAATTTCTTCACATGAGATATCATTCCTGGACAATAATATGAAGAAATCAATTGTGCATATGTCTTATCATGTCCAAAAGGCCTATCCAATCCAACACTATGCTTTTCCTTCAACAAATTGTCTCTCATTGAACATATCGGGATACATAACTAACTCCCTTTGAACACCAAGCCTTCCTGGATCAGATACTACATCCATGGGATTCTATCCCTCATGAAAGGATTTTCACAAGATTCATAAGCCTCCTTGAAATATGAGTCTTCTTTGTGCATTTCCTTGAGGTGTTTAAACCCCAAAGTCTCCACTTGAAATTCGTGCAAGATAAAACATCTCTTGCTCAAAGAATCTGCAACTTTGTTAGCACTCCCACTAATATGATTAATGACAAAAGTAAAATTATGCATGAATTCTACCCATTTGGCATGTCTCTGATTCAACTTCTCTTGTATGGTTATAAACTGCAAAGCATGATTGTTAGTATACAAAATAAACTCTTTTGGTATAAGTTAATGCCTGCACTTTTTCAAATCTTGGATTATAGAGTAAAATTCCTTATCATAAATCAAATATTTCCTCTTAGCATCATTCAACTTCTCACTGAAATAAGAAACATGCTTATCATCTTGACTTAAACTACACCGATGGCCACTCCACTTGCATGACACTTAACTTGGAAAGACTTACTAAAATCTAGAAAAATCAAGATGAGTTGGTTTGTTATCTTCTCCTTTAACAATCTAAATCCTTTCTCATCTTATTTTCTCCATTCAAAGGATCCATGTTCTTTCCTTATAGTATCCACTATAGGTGCACCAATGTTGCTAAAATTTCTTATGAATTTCCTGTAAAAACTTGCTAACCCATGAAAACTTCTTACCTCAAACACACTTCTTGGAGAAGGACACTCCTTTATATCCCTCACCTTCTCTAGATCCATCTTCAATTCATTTGAAGAGATCACAAATCCCAAATACACAAGTTATGTTTTCATAAAATAACATTTCTTCAAATTTATCAATAACTTTTCTTGTTGTAATCTCCTCAACACCATCCTCAAGTATTTCAAATGATTATCCTTAGTCTCACAATAGACTAGGATATCATCCAAATAAGCAATCACAAATTTCCCAATAAAATCTTCAAGCATTTCATTCATTAACCTCATGAATGTACTTGGAGCATTGGTTAAACCAAATGACATAAAAATCCACTTATACAACCCTTCATTTTTTTTGAATGATGTGTTCCATTCATCCCATTCTCTCATTCTTATCTAATGATAACCACTTTTCATTTATATCTTTGAAAAATAACTATCTCCATTCAAACAATCCATCAAATCATTCATTATGGGTAAAGGAAATCTATACTTGATGGTTATTTTGTTGATAGCTCTAGAATCTGTGCACATTCTACAACCACCATCCTTCTTTGGACTCAACACAGTTGGTATTGCACATGGGCTTCAACTTTCTATGATCAACCCTTTGTCCAAAAACTCTTGGACCTACTCCTTAACCTCTTGATTCTCCTTAGGGGCCAACCCATATGTTGCTTTGTTTGGAAACATTTCACCCAAAATAAGGTCAATATGGTGAATAATACTTCTGATGGGAGGTAAAGTATGAGGAAAATCATCCACCCCAATGTCAACAAAATCGTTTAATAATTCCTGAATTTCCACAAGAAAATCATTCATATAAGTATTTGTAAGGACAACTCTCAGCTTACCTATAGCAACAAACTACATCTCCTGATCTTTCTTAAATTCTTTCAAGAGCTCCTTCCCACTCATGAGAAGTATACTTGATGCAAATGCGCCACCTAGGAGCACATCCGCTCACACAGGACCTTCCTCTCTTCTCGGCCCAAAGAACTCAAAGGTTCTCCTAATTCCCTATTGGGAATCTTCCTACCCACAGATTCTTTTCATCACGCGATCCTCTTCTTCAATCTTCTCAGAGGATCGGAACTCACGACTTTGCGAGTTCGAAGGTTGAACACTGGGTTCTTGGGTCCCCGAGACCCGATGGTCAGTCAACTCGCTGACTTTTCCCGAAGGGATTTCTCTACTCGCGCCCCCGCTACTCGCGATACCAAACTTTTGGTTCTACAACCTCCAATAACCGAGGCACCGAAACTACGATGCGCACGTGTGACTTGACTCGTCCATGCCCGTCACTTCAATTGGGACTTTCGCCCGATCACGACCTCGCCACTTGCGACTTCGCTACTCGTGAGGTTGAATAACTTCCCCGTTGACTCCCGATATCCGAGGTTCCGAAACTCGCGACCTCATTCCCTCATGACTTTGCCTCTCACGAGGTCAAGTTCTCAAGCCTTTTCTCGCTAGGTTCCAATGCACGATCCCCTGTGTGGATCCAATGGTCCTCCCACGATTCGGATCCAACGGATATTCTCTTCCTCGCACCTCGTGTCCTCGTGACTTTGAATACTCACTACTTGTGCTTTCACCTTGCGAGCTCCCAAGTTCGCGAGATCCCACATGTCCTTCTCAAATGGACGTCTCCTAGCCTCCTCGTCGCTTTGCTACCCCGTGACCCCGCATCTCGCGACCTTTAACCCCAATACTTGGGCCTTCGTTCTGCGAGCACCCGAGTTCGTGAGATCTCTGGATCTCTGACACCTGCCCTCTTTAGATGAACAACTTCCAGCCTTCTCGCCACTTCGTGCCCTCACACCTCGTGACTTTTGACACCAATCTTTCAACCCTTCTACTTACGAGCTCCCGAGATGCGAGGTGCCACCTGTCCACTGTCAACTCTTGTGGATCCACGCTATCCTCAGAGTAGTCAATATCTCGCTTCTCGCAATCTCATGACTCCCCTTACCAAACTTAGGACCCTTTCTTCATGAGGTCCCGATGGGCGATCTCGTGAACAATCCAACGACCCTGACCGACTTGGATCAATGGTGCTACCCCTCCTGAGCTTTGAATCCTTTCCACGCATGCGTTGTAGCTACCTTGCACCTCTGGGAGATCCAACAGCTCTCGGAACTTCGTGAAATTTCTTCCAAAGAATTTGTCCGTCCATTCTCCCCTTGATGATTCTGCAAAATAAAGTAGTGTCTCTCCACGAGACTCGTTTGTTCACTCGCCAACCTGCAACGCGTTCCTCCGAATTCCAACAACAAATTCCCTACACTTATCCTTCAGGGAGTTCAAAGGTCTATTCCTCCTGAGCTTTTCCACTTTGACTCTTTCCAAGGGACTTGCACATGCTCCTCGCGGCAATCATTCAACAACTCTCAAGTGTTGAATCCCTTCGACTCTGCGCAACTCCTGCAGCAGAAGTCTCCCAAAGCTCTTGCTCAGAACCACAACTGAGACTTTTGTTTCAGCCTATGCACTCCTTGCATGGCTTCAACAACCCACTTCCACTTCTGGGTGAATGAGAATAAGAGTTAGACTATTGAGCCTTCATCAACGCACCCCTTGTGGATGAATAAAACTGCACACCTTGCAGGAATCTCTTGACTCAGATAGAGAAACAATTGAAACTTATTCTCTCCCCTCTCAGACTTCAGTTTGAAACCTGAAATCACATGCACTGCATATACAAAGCAAATGCATAACCAGAAAGCAAACATTCATGAGCACAACATCAATACAGAGAAAACAACACAAACCATGAGCTTGAATCAAAGCTTCCTTCTATTAATTCAAATGCCTGTACATGGGTGTTCTTCATACAATATTCTCTACTTGCTCTTCTCTTCTCTCGGGTTGATAATAATACAATGCACAATGAGGGGTGTCTATATCCATTTTCCCTCTTGAACTCTAAACTATCAAATCTAGACTTAAAATCCTATCTACCAGCATTAACTTAATTAAATGCCTCCTATCTACCAAAGGACAAGAGCTTAAAGGCTCAAGGTCTAATACAATATACAATGCACCTTCATAATTGGCTTCATTAAAGACTTGCGCTACAATCCCAAAGCACTTCAAAAATTTGGGTTTGTTTATCCAGCTGATCTCCGCTTGATGTGTTAGCTCGCTTGATGAGTTGGCAATGTTCCTGCATCATACTCCTCGGCTTGAAAACTTTCATGGGCTCCTGTCCATGAGCTCCTGCACGGTCTGTCCATGCTTTTGTATCACTGATTCAGTCTCCCAGCTGGCATCTTCCACTGGGTGGTTCTTCCATTTAACCATATACTCGAAGTATTTCTTCCGCCTGGTCTTTTTGCTCACTCTCTTGTCAAGTATACGCTCCATCTGTGGATTTTCTGCAATCGGCATTTTCTTCTGCCAGTGAACCTATGGCTGTTCATCACCTCCATCTCTTGCTTCCTTAACCTTATAGAGATATAAGTCTGAGACATTGAATGTCGGAGATATTCCGATCTCATCCGGCAACTCAATCTCATAAGCATTTTCTCCCAATTTCTTTAGGACTCTGCATGGCCCAATTTTCTTCATTTTTAGCTTATTGTATGTTCCCCTTGGGAAACTTTCCTTCCTCAGATGTGACAGAACTAGATCACCAACTTTGAACTAAAGTTGTCTCCAATGTTGATCCTCTCTGTGCTTATATTCCTGGTTTGAGTCCAACAATCGCTCCTTCACCCTACTGTGAAGTTCTTTCATCGCCTCTGCGAATTCTTTAGCGCTTGCACTCTTTGTCATTATCTGCTCTGAATCCCTCAATTCAGATACTCCTCTTGGTTTCCTGCCATATATAATCTCAAATGGACTTTTTCCTGTGCTCCTGTTCACTGAATCGTTGTACGCGAACTCTGTCTGTGACAACACATTGTCCCAGCTGCTGTGGTGCTCTGTCACCAAGCTTCTTAACAAATTTCCCAGACTTCTATTGACCACCTCTGTTTTCCCATCCATCTGAGGATGATAGGTAGAACTAAACATTAAGTTAGTTCCCATCTTCTTCTAGAGTGTCCTCCAGAAATGTCCAATGAATTTCATATCCCTGTCTGATACTATGCTTCTGGGTAAACCATGAAGTCTAACAATCTCCTTGAAAAACAAATTTGCGATATGAGTCGCATCGTTGGTCTTCTGACATGGAATAAAATGTGCCATTTTGGAAAACTTGTCAACCACCACAAAGATTGAATCATGTCCTCTTTGCAACCTAGGCAATCCCAATATGAAATCCATGCTGATTTCATCCCACGGCCTCTTGGGTATGGGTAATGATTGATACAATCTTGCATTCTACTTCCTGCCCTTCAAATGCTGGAAAATTCTACATCTGTCGACAAACTTCTTGACTTCCGAGCACATTCCTGGCCAAAAGTATGCTTCGCTCAGCTTTGCAAATGTCTTGTCGTGACCAAAATGCTCTGCCAAGCCTCTGCTGTGTTTTTCTTTTAACAGATTCTCCCTCATGGAGCAATTTGGAATGCATAACTGATTTCCTTTGAAAAACAGTCCATCCTGGATCATATAATCTATCCATGGACTTCTGTCTCTGAGAACTGGATTCTCAGCTACTTCATGTCCCTAAGATTTTCAAAACCCAATGTCTTGAATCGGAGCTCCTGCAACAACAAACACTTCCTGCTCAAAGCATCAGCCACTTTGTTAGCAGTACCTGAAATGTGTTTAATTACAAATGTAAAATTCTACATATACTCTACCCATTTAGCATGTTTCTGATTCAACTTCTCCTGTTGAGTCACAAACTATAATGCATGATTATCACTATACAAAACAAATTCTTTTGGGATCAAGTAATGCCTCCACTTCTTTAGCGCTTGTATGATAGCATAAAATTCTTTGTCATACGTGGAGTACTTTACTTTTGCCTCATCCAGCTTCTTGCTGAAATATGAAATTGGTTTGTCCTCCTGGCTCAAGATCGCTCCTATGGCAAAGCCACTTGCATCACATTTCACTTGGAACACTTTCGTAAAATCCGGCAACACCAAAACCGGTTGTTCTGTGATCTTTCGCTTCAACAGATTGAATCTCTTCTCTACCTCTTTAGTCCAATGAAAAGATTTATGTCTTTTATTGACAATATCCATCATTTCTACGCTAATTCCACTGAAATTCCTGATGAATTTCCGATAGAAACTAGCCAAACCATGAAAACTTCTCACCTTGAAAACATTTCTTGGTGATGGCCAATTTTTAATTACCTCCACTTTACTTGGATCCATCTTCAATTCATTTGCCGATATGACAAACCCCAAGTAAATGAGTTTTGTCTTCATAAATGAAGATTTCATCATGTTGATCAACAGCTTCTCTTGCTGTAGCTTCCTCATTACTGCAGCTAAATTCTTCAGATGCTCTTCTTTTGTTTTGCTGAAAATCAACATGTCATCTAGATAAAAAATGACAAACTTACCAATGAATTCCTTCAGCACTTCATTCATTAACCTCATGAAGGTACTCGATACATTTGTCAAACCAAACGGCATGACTAGCCATTCGTACAACCCTCCGTTGGTTTTGAAGGTTGTCTTCCACTCATCGCCTTCCCTCATGCGAATCTGATGGTATTCGCTCTTCAAGTCTACCTTTGAAAAAAAATTTACCCCATTTAGACAATCCATCAAGTCATCCATCCGCGGCAATGGAAACCTGTACCTGATGGTTATTTTGTTAATGGCTCTGGAATCTGTACACATTCTCCAACCTCCATCTTTCTTTGGACTCAATACCATTGGAACGGCACAAGGACTTAAACTTTCCCTGATCAGTCCTTTATCCAATAGTTCCTGCAGCTGTCTTTTAACCTCTTCATTCTCCTATAGTGTCAACCTGTACGCATCTTTGTTCGACAAAATGGCTCCTAGTATGAGGTCTATATGATGACTCACACTCCTCATCGGTGGCAACGAATGAGGTAATTCGTCCACCACTATATCAGCGAACTCTTCCAGCAGTTCCTGAATCAACTCTCGGTTTCCTGACCTTCCTCTCACCCAGGGGCATGTCCGCTCACACAGGACCTTCCTCTCTTCTCGGCCCGAAGAACTCAAAGGTTCTCCTAATTCTCTATCGGGAATCTTCCTACCCACAGATTCTCTTCGTCGCGTGATCCTCTTCTTCAATCTTCTCAAAGGATCGAAACTCGTGACTTCATGAGTTCGAAGGTTGAACACTGGGTTCTCAGGTCCCTGAGACCTGATGGTCAGTCAACTTGCTGACTTTTCTCGGAGGGATTTCTCTACTCGCGCCCCTGCTACTCGCGATACCAAACTTTTGGTTCTACAACCTCCGATAACCGAGGCACTGAAACTCCGATGCGCACATGTGACTTGACTCGTCCATGCCCGTCACTTCAATCGGGACTTCCACATGATCGTGACCTCATCACTCACGAATTCACTACTCGCGAGGTTGAATAACTTCCCCATCGACTCCCAATATCCGAGGTGCCGAAACTCACGACCTCGTTCCCTTGTGACTTCGCCTCTCACGAGGTCAAGTTCTCGAGCCTTTTCTCGCCAGGTTCTGATGCATGATCCCCCATGCGGAGCCAATGGTCCTCTCGTTATCCGGATCCAACGGATATTCTCTTCCTCGCACCTCGCATCCTTGTGACTTTGAATACTCACTACTTGTGCTTTCACCTTGCGAGATCCCAAGTTCATGAGATCCTTAGATCTTCGCCACCTGTCCTTCTCAGATGGACAACTCCTAGCCTCCTCACCGCTTTGCTACCTCGTGACCTCGTGTCTCGTGACCTTTAACCCCAATACTTGGGCCTTCATTCTGTGAGCTCCCAAGTTCGCGAGATCTCTGGATCTCTGACACCTGCCCTCTTCATATGGACGACTTCCAGCCTTCTTGCCACTTCGTGCCCTCGCGCCTCACGACTTTTGACACTAATCTTTCAACCCTTCTACTTACGAGCTCCCGAGATGTGAGGTGCCACCTGTCGACTGTCAACTCCTGTGGATCCACGCTATCCTCGGAATAGTCGAGATCTCGGTTCTCACAATCTCGCGACTCCCCTTACCAAACTTAGGACCCTTTCTTCACGAGGTCTCGATGGGCGATCTCATGAACAATCCAACAGCCCTGACCGAATTGGATCAACGGTGCTGCCCCTCCTGAGCTTTGAATCCTTTCCACGCTTGCGCTGTAACTACCTTGCACCTCTGGGAGATCCAACGGCTCTCGAAACTTCGTGAAATCTCTTCCAAATATTTTTTCCATCCGTTCTCCCCTTGAGGATTCTACGAAATAAAGCAGTGTCTCTCTACAAGACTCATTTGTTCACTTGCCAACCTGCGACGCTTTCCTCCGAATTCCAATAGCAACTTCCCTGCACTTAGCCTTCAGGGAGTTCAAAGGTCTATTCCTCTTGAGCTTTTCCACTCTGACTCTTTCCGAGGGACTTGCACGTGCTCCTCGTGGCAATCGTTCAACAACTCTCAAGTGTTGAATCCCTTCGACTCTGCGCAACTTCTGCAGCAACAGTCTCCCTAAGCTCTTGCTCAGAACCACAACTGAGACTTCTGTTTCAGCCTACGCACTCCTTGCACGGCTTCAAAAACCCACTTCCACTTCTGGGTGAATGAGAATAAGAGTTAGACTACCGAGCCTTCATCAATGCACCCCTTGCGGATGAATTCAACTGCACACCTTGCAGGAATCTCCTGACTCAGATAGAGAAACAATTGAAACTTATTCTCTCCCCTCTTAGACTTCAGTTTGAAACCTGAAATCACATGCACTGCATATAAAAAGCAAATGGATAACCTAAAAGCAAACATTCATGAGCACAACATCAATACAGAGAAAACAACACAAACCATGAGCTTGAATCAAAGCTTCCTTCTATTAATTCAAATGCCTGTACATGGGTGTTCTTCATACAACATTCTCTGCTTACTCTTCTCTTCTCCTGGGTTGATAATAATACAATGCACAATGAGGGGTGTCTATATCCATTTTCCCTCTCGAACTCTAAACTATAAAATCTAGACTTAAAATCCTATCTACCAGCATTAACTTAATTAAATGCCTCCTATCTACCAAAGGACGAGAGCTTAAAGGCTCAAGGTCCAATACAATATACAATGCACCTTCATAATTGGCTTCATTAAAGACTTGCGCTACAATCCCAAATCACTTCAAAAATTTGGGTTTGTTTATCCAGCTGATCTTCGCTTGATGTGTTGGCTCACTTGATGAGTTGGCGATGCTCCTGCATCAATACTCGGACTAGACTCCTCTTTGACTCATTTATTCTCAAGTGGCAACAAAATATGTCTACACCCATTCTTCTCAAGGGTATAAGTATTCTTTCTCCCATGATGTATGACATTTATGTCATATTTCCATGGCCTCCCCAACAAAACATGAAAAACATCCATAGGAATGATATCACATAAAGCTTCATCCTTATAACTACCAATTTTAAATTCAACTTTACATTGTTTACTTACCATAACTTGATGTCCTTTTTTCAACCACGACACCCTGTACAGACTCAGATGTGTTGTCATCTCTAACTTTAGATTTTTCACCATCTCCATGGGCACTAAATTATTAGTGCTCCCATTGTCTATGATCACCTTGCATACTCTATCTTTTGTCTTACAATTAGTTCTAAATAAATTGTTTCTTTGGGTTGGTTCTCGAACCTATTGTTTTTTCTTCAAAAGAGATTTCCTCATCATGAGTGATCTTCCCTCTTCTGCAGCTTATGCTTTCACATCTATTCCGACAATCTTCTATTGAGCCTCAGTAATGTGAGTTTCTCTAAAACCTGTAGTTTTGTTTTCAGGACATTCCCAAGAAATGTGTCTTGTCTTTCCACAAGAATAATATGTAATATCTCCTCCCCTGCCTCTTCCTCTACCTCTTGGAAAAGGTATCCTTCCTCTAGAGTATCCTCCTCTAGAACCTCCTCCTCTAGCTATCTGGTTGTCAAAGCTACTAGTTTCTTCCCTTATTTTCTTGAATTTTTCTCTAGTTGTTCCTTTTCCTTGAGTCAAATTCTTTCCCCTATTCTTATGGTTCTGTTTTCTTGCCAATTTTTCTTCTTCCTTAAGGGATGCCTGATAAGCATTTTCTATAGTCCTCATCATTACCATACTAATATCATCTTGAATTTCATACCTCAACCCATTAGTATACCTAGCAACTTTCTCCTAATCATTTTCCCTATGTCCTACTCTTATATTCAACTTATATAATTATTGAGTATATTCCTTCATTGACATACCTTTTTGTCTCAAATTCTACAATCTTCTGAATAGATTCAACTGATAATCCTTGGGTATAAATTTATCCTTAATATTATCTACTATTCTATCCCAATTTTTAATCTTAGACTTACCTTTCCTTATTCTATTAGCCTACAAATCGTCCCACCATAAAGCTGCATGTCCCTTCAATCTAGCCACATCATGATTTACTTTCTTCTCATCATCAATCTCCTCATAATCAAAATATTTGTCTAAGGAATTTATCTAGTCAATCAACTCTTCTACATTCAAATTATCTTCATACATCGAGACTTCCATCTTCGCCCTAGTTCCCAACTTGAAAACAACTCTCAACAATCACTCATCTTCTTCTTCTTCTCATACAACTTCCTCTTCTTCAGGATTTTCACTTTAGACATCACTAACATAACCTGTCTCTGGTTCTCTCCTTTGTGTTGTTTCCATGGCGTCCATCCTTGCATGAAGCTGTCTCATTTACTCTTCCATGTTTGTGTTGACTTCAGGTCTCTCCTTGCATCTCCTCGGTGGCGTGGATTCCAATATACTCTTCCTTCACACAGAGATTTTTCTTTATTTTATACCATCTGATGCAAAACCATAAGGGTTAGCACAACCTTCCGGTCTAGAATCGAATCTCACAGGAGCCAAAGTTGCTAGCGGGTCCTTACAGAACCCCTATAACTCTTTAGCATAGGCCCTTCACTTCACATTGCATGAAATTTGGAATTCACGAGGGTCCTTTCTCCCGAACAGATTCGTGCATGTGACTGAAGAAAAACTAGGCACTCAACTAAAGGCACTTTGGTGCTCCAACAATTCAGGGGTCCGACATAATTTTCTCCAACAAAATATTTTCCTAGATGCATCGAAGTCTTTAGTGGCCGAATCCACTCACAAAGGGACTTGACCAACAGGTGTAGATATTACCCTATCCTTCCACATTTCCCTCCTTTTCAAATGATCTTCTCTGATCATATGGCTAGCTGGAATCCACCTCCCTTACAAAATCTATGACTGAGAAATATTTTGGGACTTCAGGATTCAGGGGATTTTCCACTCCTTGATCCAACCACCAATATTACCTAGAGTGCCAAATCGTCAAACCACTTGGGGGATCCAATGGATCAAACTCACTCACTATTCTATGTTGGATATTAACTTTGGGCTTCAGAACTTTGGGGATTCATGTCTCACTTGCAACAAATGACTACAAAAATCATCGAAGCGGTGAATTCTGAAGGCTTTCAGACTTTAACGGTCCTTCTATTCTAAGTTAATCGAACGTCTATGGAGAAATATGGATGATCAAGAGAAGATATCATCCATTCGTTCCTTAAAAAATGAATTCTCCACTTGCTTGAGTTCCTCCCTGTAACCTTACACTTGTTATCTCTCCCGAGCTTCATTCACTTTGATGAAGTGTACCCTAGCTCACACTTGCGCATCTCCCCTAATCTTTTTACCCTTAAAAATTTATGGGCTGACGCACTCCTTGCGCTAACTCTTTGGAGATTGAGAATTTTTAAGGTCACCTACAGACTCCTTCTGCTTTCTCTATGTAGGATTGCACCGTCTCTCTTGAGATTTCTAAACCTGTAAAAGAGTAACCTCCACACAACTTGCATTGGCATTGTGCACTCCTTGCACTGAGACTACCAGAAGAGAAACAATTGAAACCTATACAGAATCATAAACTCATTCAGTAAAAAACCATGATTCACACACATATATGCAGAAGCATAATAACACGATATATATTAAGTTTCAAAAGAATGAAAAAGTTCACAGTCTCAGAACATTGAGAGCAATTCTCCTCTTCTATATTAGCCAAAACTCCTATTTACAACATATATTACATTGATTTTTACATGCTCGACTTCTCGAGCCTACCCTCCAGATTATTCTAGCACTTTCACATCCCACTAGAGATAGTCGTATCACTCAGTTTATTATAGTAAATGCACATTTAAAAACTTAGATATGAATCAATGCTCAAAATCTGTACAATCCTATAGACATTAACGACAATTACAACTTTCTGGAGTACATACAATGGTTTTAATATTTATATCTCATGGGATGTTTAATTTCAAAGGTTTCAAAATTTAAATACTGCGCCTCCTTAGAATCCAAACCAATTAAAGTGCGATGCGTTGTGCATTGGTTCATCTTCCACCAAGCCTCCTTAAATGATGACAATGATGCTCCTGCATCATAATGTATTCAATATTGAAAATTACTTGACAACATTTCTCCTTGTTCGTAGATAGTTGAAAATAAAAATGGGAGCATAAACATTGTTGATTTTGTTTTGTAGTTTTTAAGGTTTAGAGTAACCAACTTGTGGCCTTTATGCTTTACATTTTTTTAAACCATGTAGTGCCAAGTAAAAATGGTGTTGGGTTTTTTCAATCCTCCAATACACACTAAGGATTGAAAATGATTTGATGACATGTTTTCTTGTTGGTACATCATTAAAAATAAAACTAACAATGTAAATATTGTCGATCCTTTTGTAGTGTTTTAAGCTTGGAGAAATCAACTAGTAGTGTTTACACTACAAATTTTATTTTCAACCATGTAATGAGAAGAACAAATGTTTCTAGAGTGTTTTCAATCCTTTGGTTTCACAAAGGATTGAAGCTAATCTAATGACATTTATGTTTGTTAGTACATAGTTGAAGATAAAATTGTTAGTGTAATCGTTCTTTTAATTTTTTTTACTTTTGAGTAATCAACCATCATAATTTATGCTCTCGATTATATCTTCCACTTTGTATTGGAAAGAATAAATGTCATCATTTCTTCTTGTACATACATAGTTTAAAATAAAATTGGTGGTATAAACAATATCAATTTTTTTTTTTCATTTTGTGGTTTAAATTGATTGAAGGACAAGGTATAAGGTCCATCTATATAGTTTGTCAAGTTTTATGTTTTAGTTTCCCTTAGAAATACTTCATAGAAGAGGATGTAGTATTGCATGACATGGAATACAGATTGATCTATCATTGGCCTCTGCCAATGACAAAGCAATGGAATTTTGTTTTTTGTTGGACCAACATATGGGGCAAGATCCTAAACTGAGAACATATCTTGAGGTGGACTTGTGATATCTATTATCACCAACCTAATATGAACCAATGTATCTGACAAGATCCAAGGTACATCCTACTACATAATGTACACCATGGCTAGTGGAACCTTTGACATACCAAAGTATATGCTTGAAAACTACACCAACAACATATGAGCTGTTGAAAATTTCCAATGCAGTTCATGCATCTATTGCATCTATATGGAAACTACACCAACAACATATGAGATGTTAGGATGAGAGTGGATGAGATAAATAAGACTCCCCACTAACTGACGATACTTGGTGCAATTGAAAAAAGGTGTATCACCACAATATTATAGCTTGACCTTGGATAAGAAACATGTCGCAGCATGATTACAATCGGTCATATGAAATCTAACCATTAAATCTTTGACATACTTTTATTAAAACATATTGATTCCTGAATCAAAATGGCAGATTTCAAGATCAATAAAATAATGTAGCAAACCCATGTTAGTCATGGAGAAATTGTCATGTAAAGTGATTTTGATCGCAACAATGGTTGAGAATAAACTCCTTGTGATTAGTAAATCATGTACATACAATACTATAATCAAGACAAAATAAATATATATCAGCATATAAACATTTTGATCAGACTTGCAATGAATGAAATCTTGAGAGAGAAGGTAGGAATCCATTTTGGCATACCAAGCTCTAGGTGTCTACTTGAATCCATAGAGTGATTTCTTCAATATGTAAACCAATGATGAATTCTTAACATGCTATTGTAGTTTCTCCATGTAGATTTCCTCCTCAAGGTAACTGTGAACAATGCATTGTTCACATCCATATGATGAACCTCCCACTTTGTTATTTCTGCAATAGTGAAAGTCAACCAAATGGAATGCATATTATCCATTGTTGCAAATGTTTCATTGTAGTCAATCCCATAAAATTGTTGGAATCCTTTGGCTACTAACCTTGCCTTATATCTTCTTACAATTTTGTATGCTTCCTTCTTTGTCTTGTAGGTCCACTTGCATCAAACAAGATTTTGATTAGATTGAAGTAGAACTAAATCCCAAGTTTGGTTCTCAATGAGGGAATTATATTACTCATTCATGGATGCTTCCCAATAAGATTCCCTTTAGCCTCAACACAATACTAAGGGTCACATGTAAGAACCATATAAAAATGCATGGGAAATAATTGTTCTTTTGCTGTGAGAGCATGTAGAGCACCCTCAAACTGAGATCTTGTCCTTCTCGTATTGACAAGATATCCCACTAGATATCCAATGGAATCTAGGTTTTGCTGTGCCCATACTGGTCTAGGTTTTATGTCAACGCTTGCATGTTCATGCACATCTAAATCTGATTCTAAAATCCTAAATCATCTATGAGATTTTATTTAGGAGGAGGTAAAGAAGATGTTGTATATTACTCCTAGAATGCATGTAGGGGGGCTTCTTCAAATAAAACACTTCTTTCAATTATCATATTTTCTATTAAAGGATCCAATAATCTATACACCTTTACACCTTCTGGATAACCCACAAAAATACATTCTTTTATTTGGGGATTCAAAGATTTCCTCTTTTATGAAGGAATGTGATTCTATTCATGAGATCCAAAGATGTGAAGTGTGTGACTTTCAGTATCATTCCTTTCAATTATTTGTGATTTTGAATGTAACTAGCACAATTTATTTCTTCAACTGATAATTTTGAAGGAAGAGATATTGCATGCATGCAATTAGCCATCTCTTTCAAGGACCATTTTTTCTTGATGCAGGAGCATCGTCAACAGCAAGCAAGCACGAGCAGTGCCAACGCATTTTCACACATGATCAGTAAAAAGTGTTCAAATTAATTTTGAAGTGGGGTGCGCCAAACTTAAATGAGACAATTAAGAAGGGGCGTACTCCCTGATTGTAATTAGACCTTGAGCGTCCCGCTCTCGTCTGAAGGATTAAGAGGCATTTATGCATAGTTAATGTAGGTAGGTAGCTTTAAATTCTTAGATTTGACAGTTTAGAGAGTAGGAGAGAAACGAGATATAGACACCCTCATTGTATAGTTGTAACATATGAGAATTACATTCAGCTATCGCAAGATTAAGCAGAGAGCAGAGAGCTGTTTTGAAAACACCCATGTACAAAAGTCTTGAATTAATACATGAAGCTTTGATTCAGACTTACGGTGTTGTAATATTCTTTGTGTGTGTATGTTTGAATGTGGGGCTTATAGTTGTTTTACTCTTTCTATTATGCATTTTCTGTTATGCTATGTATGAATGATTTCTTATTGAACGTTTGAAATCTGAGAGAGGGATAGTAAGGGAATGAGTTGCAATTGTTTCTCAACCTGAGTAAGGGAAATTTCTGCATGGAGGGAAACGAAGTCGTCCGCAAGGAGTGCGGTGACAAGGGTTCAGAGTTTTATCTCTGAAATCTCAGGAGGGATAACATTGTTCTCATTCTTGCAGAAGTGAAGGTTAAGCACAGGAGCCGTGCAAGGTGTGCGTAGGCCACGTAGAGTCTCAGAGTTTACAACCTGAGGAAATTGTTGAAGGACTGCTGTCGCAGAGTGGCGCAGAGTCAAGAGGTTCAAATACTAGAGCATATTTGAAGAAGTGTCGTAAGGAGTGTGCACAGGAATCATCCCCAAAGGACTTGAGGATATTTCAAACAAGTTCAGGAGGGATAGAGTCTTCGAAGTTGTCGAAGAAAATCTCAAGAGGGCTAGTGCCTTGAAGTGTTAGAAGGAGGTGTAGCAAAGTTGTTTTGCAGGTGGACAAGTTTCGTGAAGGAATACCTTGTTCACTTCACAGGAGTTTTCAAGGAGGAATTTGATGGTCAAAATTCTCTGTGGAGAATTCGCGAAGTTTCGAGAGCCATCAGATCTTGCAGAGGAGCAGGGGAGTTACGGTAAGCCTATTTTCAAGTTTGATTTCAAGGGAAATAGAGCAATAGGATCCAAGCCAACAAGGGTCATTGGATCACTCGTGAACTCTCATTTCATGGATTCATGAGTTGAAGGGTCGAAACCCTTGCATCAAGATTCACGAGATCGTGAAAGGTGAAGTCCTGACAGGGTGAGAAGTTTCATTGTGGGACCCGCATTGACAACGAGTTGAAATTCAGCATTTAGGTAGTTTGGAGGATAGGAGGTCGAGACTTTTGTCCCGAGAATCCTGAAGTCACGAGTTGTGATAGGGAGTAACGAGGAGTTCGGGATCTCGGCACTTCGGGTGTCAGGATACAAAGGAGCTAGCGTTTTGTGAGAAAAGTTCCAAAATCCCGAAAGAGTGACAAGGGGAGGAGCCATAACCGTATTGACATTTTGGGTATCGCGAGATTGGGAAGGAAGAGTCGAGAGTTTCCACTCACAAACTCGCAAGTGGTGAGTTGTGACAAGTGCCTTCTGGATTAGGCCTTGGTCATAGCGTCGTGGTCACATGGAGAAGGTGGAGCTTGCACCTAGTGTTGTTCGCACAGGGGAGCTTCTGAAAGGACTTGTGGATCAATAGGAAGGATATTCTAGTAAGGAATCGAAAGAGTCGATCCGGCTCAAAGGAGATAAAGAATGACCTTGTGAGCGGACGTCGACCCGAGGGTTGATAGAGTGTCTATGTCAGTTATGGTATCAGATCTTGACTCTGTTTGTATACTTCAGATAGGGAAAGCGAGAAGGAGAGAAAGAGTATTCTGGTACACATCAGTTGTGGTAGCAAGAGCACAAAACATTTTAAATCCATGCTGCCAAGAAGAATAGACATGAAAACACCCGATCCACTAGAGGAGAGGGAAATTCCAAGAAGAAGGGGTAGGCAGATGCCAAATCCAGCCATGGAAAGAGAGATGCGTGACATACGTGCCAGACTCGTGGACATGGAAATAAAACAGAGGCACACAAACAGTGTTGGAGATGTCAGTGAATCTGAAAGTGAAGATGAAGCTGGACATGAAGGAGAAGAAGTTGCAGCAGAAGATGCAACAAATGAACGCCTGATTAGGGCTGTTGCAAGAATGGGTGCTAGGGAAAAAATCAACATTCCAGTATATGAAGGAAACCTAGATGTTGAGGAGCTTCTAGACTGGATTAGAGCTATGAACACATATTTTGACTATGAAGATGTCGAGGAAGACAAAAAGGTCAAACATTGTGTCACAAGACTTAAAGGACATGCAACATTGTGGTGGGATGAACTACAAGCTAACAGATGCTGCAAAGGCAAGCAGAAGATCAAGAGTTGGGATAGAATGGTCGCGAAGATGAAGGTGAAATTTATACCCAAAGATTATCAAATTTCTCTATTCCAGAGAATTTAGAATTTGAGATAGAAACTGATGTCAGTGAAGGAGTACACTAAAGAATTCTACAAGTTAAACATCAGAGCAGGTCATCGGGAAAGAGATGATAAAAAAGTTGCTAGATATATGAATGGTCTACAATACAACATTCAGGATGAGATGAGCATGATGACCATCTGAACGGTGGAAGATGCTTATCATATGGCTCTGAAAGCTGAAGAGAAGCTGAGCTGAAAGCAAGGTCATAGAGGCCGAGGAAGAAGTCAAGCTAGAGGCAAATCAGTTGCCTAGGATAGAAATCAGAAACTGAAAGGAGACTAGAAGAAAACTCAGACTCAGACTGAGAGAGGTGGAAGTTCACAGAGGGGACAATATGCTGATAACAACACTTTTCCTCGTGATAGAGGTAGAGGAAGAGGAAGAGGTGGAGTGGTGAAATTCATCACATGTAGAAAAAATGGACACAAGTCTTATGAATGTCCAGATAAGAAGAAAGAAGGTGGTGAGACCCACATTGTAGAAGTGCAAGGAATAAATGTAGAGGCAGAAGATGTTGAAGGTGGTAGATCATTGATGATGAGAAAAGTTCTCTTAACATCAGAGAAGGAGGTGGACAGTTTGGTACAAAGTAACAGACTTTTTCGGACCGCTTGCAAGACCAAAGACTGGGAATGAAAGGTCATCGTGGACAGTGGTAGCACAGATAATCTCATTTCTACAGAGATGGTAGAAAAGATGGAGCTAGAGATGATTGAACATCCAAGCCCATATAGAGTTTCATGGTTACAAAAAGGACATTAGGTAAATGTCACTAAACAATGTCTAGTTGAGTTTAAAATAGGAGGGTATAAAGATGAAATACTCTGTGATGTTATTCCCATGGATGTTTTTCATCTATTGTTGGGTAGACCATGGCAGTATGAAAGGAATGTGATTCATGATGGAAGGAAGAACACATACACCTTAGAGAAAAATGGGAGAACTCACATGTTGTTTCCAATTAAGGACAAGTAAGTAAAACCTAAAGTAAGCAACGTTGTACTTCACATGAGTGGGAAGGAACTTCTTACATAGGTTAAGAAGAAGGAGGAATCACAATTCATTGTGGTCAGGAAGACTAAATTTTTTTTAACCTTTACAAGGGTAGATGATTTACCAGAAGAGGTTCAGAAACTGCTGGAGGAGTTTGCTGACATAGTAGTGGACGAACTGCCTTGTTCGTTGCCACCGATTAGAAGTCTAATTCGTCACATTGACCTCATACCTGGATCTAGTTTACCAAATAAAGTAGTGTATAGATTAATGCCATAGGAGAATGAAGAGGTCAAAAGACAAGTCTAGGATATGATGGACAAGGGTTTGCTCAGAGAAAGACTGAGTCTGTGTGTTGTTCTGATAGTGCTCAGTCCAAAGAAAGACGGGGGATAGAGAATGTGTATTGACTTGAGGGAAATCAACAAAATAACCATCAGGTACAGATTTCCATTGCCAAGGATGGATGATTTGATGGATTGTTTGAGTGGGACCAAATTTTTTTCAAAGATTGATTTGAAGAGTGGTTATCACCAAATTTGTAAGAGAGAAGGAGACGAATGGAAGACAACATTCAAGATGAATGAAGGGTTATAGGAATGGATTGTTATGTCATTTTGTGTAACAAACGCACCGAGCACTTTCATGAGATTGATGAAGGAAGTCCTGAAGGATTTCATCGAAAAATTTGTCATTGTGTAGCTTGATGACATACTGATTTTCAATAAAACAAAGGTAGAGCATCTGAAACATTTGGCTACAGTGATGAAGAGGTTACAACAAGAAAAGTTGTTGATCAACATGAGGAAATCCTCATTCATGAAGACAGAGCTCATTTATTTGGGGTTTGTTATTTTTGCAGATAACTTGAGGATGGATCCAGATAAGGTGGAGGTAATTAAGAAGTGGCCATCACAGGAAAGTATATTTGAGGTTCGAAGCTTTCACGGATTGGCTAGTTTCTGCAGGAATTTCATTAGGAATTTCAGTGGAATTAGTGCACTGATGATGGACACAGTGAAGAAGAGACACAAGTCTTTTCACTGGATAGAAGAAGCTGAGAAAATTTTTAATTTGCTGAGAAGGAAAATCACAGAACAACCAATTCTGGTGTTGTCGGATTTCAAAAAGACATTTCAAGTAAAATGTGATGCAAGTGGATTTGCAATAGGGGCAGTATTGAGCCAAGAAGATAGGCCAATAGCATACTTCAGTCGGAAGCTGAACGGAGTCAAAATAAAATACTCCATGTATGACAAGGATTTTTATGCTATTATTCAGGCATTTAAGAAATGGAGACACTATTTAATTCCTAAGGAATTTGTCTTATAGAGTGACAATCATGCTTTGCAGTTTGTGACTCAATAGGAGAAATTGAATCAAAGACATGTTAAATGGGTTGAATACATGCAGAACTTTACTTTTGCAACGAAGCATATTTATGGAACTACTAACAAAGTTGTTGATACTTTGAGCAGGAAATGTTTTCTATTGCAGGAGTTCAGAGTCAAAGCTTTGGGTTTTGATAACCTTAAGGAAATGTACACAGATGATCCAGATTTTAAAGAGGCGTATGAAGCATTTGAGAATCCAATTATCAGGGATAGAGGTCAATGGACATATTACATGATCCAAGAAGGATTATTGTTTAAGGGTAATCAACTTTGTATTCCAAAATGCTCCATGAGGGAGAATTTACTGAAGGAAAAATATAGTGGAGGATTGGTCGGACATTTCAGTCATGACAAGACGTTCTCAAGGTTAAATGAGTCATATTTTTTTCCAGGAATGAGAGAAGACGTCAAAAGATTCATGGAAAGATGTAGAATTTGCCAGCATTCAAAAGGAAAGAGGTAGAATGTGGGCCTATATCAACCGTTACCCATACCTGAGAGGTCATGGGATGTAATAAGCATGGACTTCATATTGGGGTTGCCAAGAACACAAAGAGGGCTCGACTCGATATTAGTAGTGGTAGATAGATTTTCTAAGATGACACATTTTATACCATGTCAAAAAACCAGTGACGCAACTCACATTGCGAATCTATTTTTCAAAGAAGTCATTCGGCTTCACGGATTACAAAGGAGCATAGTTTCAGATCGAGACACCAAGTTTGTGGAACACTTCTGGAGAACCTTATGGAAAAATATGGGAACAAACTTGTCGTTCAGTTCATCTTATCATCCTCAGATGGATGGATAGACAGAAGTTGTGAACAAAAGTTTGGGAGACTTGCAGAGAAGTTTGGTGACTGAACATCACAACCAATGGGACAACATTCTGCCAAGGTGGAATTTGCATATAACAACTCACTAAATAGAAGCACAGTGTAGATTCCATTAGAAATGGTTTATGGCATGCAACCAAGAGGAGTTTTTGAATTGAGAGATTCAGAACATACTGCGACTAGAATTTCTAGTGCAGAGGATTTCAAAGAAGCAATGAAGGAGCTTCATAACCAAGTTAGGGAGCGATTGAAAAACTCGAGCCAAGAGTATAAGTGAAGAGCATATCAACACAGGAGAGAAATTCAGTTCGAAGTTGGTGATTTGATCCTTTCTCACTTGAGAAAGGAAAGGTTCCCGAGGGGATATATTCTTTGTGTATGCATGTTTGAATGTGGGGATTATAGATGTTTTACTCCCTATGTTATGCATTTGTTGTTATGCTATGTATGAATGATTTCTTGTTGAATGTTTGAAATCTGAGAGAGGGAGAGTAAGGGAATGAGTTGCAATTGTTTTTCAACCTGAGAAAGGTAAATTCCTGCAAGGAGGGCAACAAAGTTGTCCGCAAGGAGTGCAGTGACAAGGGTTCAGAGTTTTATCTTTGAAAGCTCAGGAGGGATAACATTGTTCTCATTCTCGCAGAAGTGCAGGTTAAGAACAAGAGCCGTGCAAGTTGTGCGCAGGCCGAGTAGAGTCTCATAGTTTACAACCTGAGGAAATTGTTGAAGGGTTGTTGTCGCAGAGTGGAGAAGAGTCAAGAGGTTCAATACTAGAGCATATTTGAAGAAGTGCCACAAGGAGTGCGTGCAGGAATCATCCCCAAAGGACTTGAGGATTTTTCAAACAAGTTCAGGAGGGATAGAGTCTTCAAAGTTTTCGAAGAAAATCTCAAGAGGGCTAGTGCCTTGAAGTGTTGGAAGGAGGTGTAGCAAATTTGTTTTGTAGGTGGACAAGTTCCATGAAGGAATACCTTGTTCACTTCGCAGGAGTTGTCAAGGAGGAATTGGACGGTTGGAATTCTCCGTGGAGAATTCACAAAGTTTCGAGAACTGTCAGATCTCTCAGAGGAGCAGGGGAGTTACGGTAAGCCTATTATCAAGTTTAAGTTTAGGGGAAATAAATCCATAGGATCCAAGCCAACAAGGGCCATTGGATCACTCGCGAACTCTCATTTCGTGGATTCACGTGTTGAAGGGTCAAAACCCTTGCATCAAGATTCGCGAGATCGTGAAAGGAGAAGTCCCGACAGGAAGAGAAGTTCCGTTGTGGGACCCACCTTGACAACGTGTCAAAATTAAGAATTTCAGCAGTTCGAAGGATAGGAGGTCGAGACTTTTGTCCCGAGAATCCCGAAGTCATGAGTTGCAATAGGGAGTAATGAGGAGTTCAGGATCTCGACACTTTGGGTGTTGGGATACAAAGGAGGTAGCGTTTTGGGAGTGAAGTCTTGAAAGCCCGAAAGAGTGACAAGGGGAGGAGCCATACCCGTATCGGCATTTTGGGTATCGCGAGATTGGGAAGGAAGAGTCGAGAGTTTCGACTCATGAACTTGCGAGTGGTGAGTTGCGACAAGCGCCTTCTGGATTAGGCCTTGGTCATAGCTCTGTGGTTGCACGAAGAAGGTGGAGCTCACACCTAGTGTTATTCGCACAGGGGAGCTTCCGAAAGGACCTATGGATCGATAGGAAGGAGATTCCAGTAAGGAATCGAAAGAGCTGATCCGACTCAAAGGCGATAAAGAACGATCCTGTGAGAGGATGTCGACCCGAGGGCCGATAAAGTGTCCGCGTCAGCTGTGGTTTCAAAGATTGACTCTGTTTTTATACTTCAAACAGGGAAAGAGAGAAGGAGAGGAAGAGTACTCTGGTACACATCAGTTGTGGTAGCAAGAGCATAGAACATTTTACAACCATGTTGCCAAGAAGAATAGACAGACAAACACCCGATCTGCCAGAGGAGAGAGAAATGCCAAGAAGAAGGGGTAGGCAGATGCCAAATGCATCCATGCAAAGAGATATGCGTGACATATGTGCCAGACTCATGGACATGGAAATAAAACAGAGGCGCACAACCGGTGTTGCAGATGTCAGTGAATCTGAAAGTGAAGATGAAGCTAGACATAAAGGAGAAGAAGTTGCAGCAGAAGATGCAACAAATGAACTCTTGATTAGGGTTGTTGCAAGAATGGGTGCCAGGGAAAAAATCGACATTCCAGTATATCATGGAAACCTAGATGTTGAGGAGCTTCTAGATTGGATTAGAGATTTGAACACATATTTTGACTATGAAGATGTCGAGGAAGACAAAAAGGTCAAACATGTTGTCACAAGACTTAAAGGACATGAAACATTGTGGTGGGATGAACTACAAGCTGACAGACGCTGCAAAGGCAAGCATAAGATCAAGAGTTGGGATAGAATGGTCGCGAAGATGGAGGTGAAATTCATACACAAATATTATCAAATTTCTCTTTTTCGAAGAATGCAGAATTTGAGACAGAAAATGATGTCAGTGAAGGAGTACACTGAATAATTATACAAGTTAAACATCAGAGAAGGTCATCAGGAAAATGATATTGAAAAAGCTGCTAGATATATGAATGGTCTACGATACAACATTTAGTATGAGATGAGCATGATGACCATCCGAATGGTGGAACATGCTTATCAGATGGCTCTGAAAGCTGAAGAGAAGCTGAGCCAAAAGAAAGGTCAAAGAGGTCGAGGAAGAAGTCAAGTTAGAGGCAAATCAGTTGCCCAGGATAGAAATCAAAAACTGAAAGGAGACTGGAAGAAACCTCAGACTCAAACTGAGAGAGGTGGAATTTCATAGAGGGGACAATATACTGATAAAAACACTTTTCCTCATGCTAGAGGTAGAGGTAGAGAAAGAGGTGGAGTGGTTAAATGCTTCACATGGGAAAAAAATGGACACAAGTCTTATGAATGTCCAGATAAGAAGAAAGAAGGTGGTGAGACCCACATTGTAGAAGCACAAGGAATAAATGTATAGGAAGAAGATGCTGAAGGTGGAAGATCATTGATGATGAGAAAAGTTCTCTTAACACCAGAGAAGGAGGTTGAGTGTTTGGTCCAGAGGAATAGACTTTTTCGGACTGCTTACAAGACCAAAGATTGGCCATGCAAGGTCATCGTGGATAGTGGTATCACAGATAATATTGTTTTTACATAGCTGGTAGAAAAGATGGATCTAGAGACGATTGAACATCCAAGCCCATATAGAGTTTCATGGTTACAAAAAGGACATCAGGTAAATGTCACTAAACAATGTTTAGTTGAGTTTAAAATAGGAGGGTATAAAGATGAAATACTCTGTGATGTTATTCCCATGGATGTTTTTCATCTATTGCTGGGTAGACCATGGTAGTATGACAGGAATGTTATTCATGATGGAAGGAAGAACACATACACCTTGAGTAAGGGAATGAGTTGCAATTGTTTCTCAACTTGAGTGAGGGAAATTCCTGCAAGGAGTGCAGCGAAGTTGTCCACAAGGAGTATGGTGACAAAGGTTCATAGTTTTATCTCTAAAAGCTTAGGAGGGATAACATTGTTCTCATTCTCACAAAAGTGTAGTTTAAGCACACGATCCATGCAAGGTGTGCACAGGCCAAGTAGAGTCTCAGAGTTTACGACCCGAGGAAATTGTTGAAGGACTGTTGTCGTAGAGTGGCACAGAGTCAAGAGGTTCAAATACTAGAGAATATTTGAAGAAGTGCTACAAGGAGTACACATAGGAATCATCCCCAAAGGACTTGAGGATTTTTCAAACAAGTTTAGGAGGGATAGAGTCTTCGAAGTTGTCAAAGAAAATCTCAAGAGGGCTAGTGCCTTGAAGTGTTGGAAGGAGGCGTAGCAAAGTTGTTTTGCAGGTGGACAAGCTCCATGAAGGAATACCTTGTCCACTTCGCAGGAGTTGTCAAGGAGGAATTGGATGATCAAAATTCTCCATGGAGAGTTCACGAATTTCCGAGAGCTGTCAGATCTCTCAGAGGAGCAGGGGAGTTACGGTAAGCCTATTTTCAAGTTTAAGTTCAGGGGAAATAGAACCGTAGGATCCAAGCCAACAAGGGCCATTGGATCACTCACGAACTCTCATTTTGTCAATTCACGAGTTGAAGGGTCGAAACCCTTGCATCAAGATTTGCGAGATCATGAAAGGTGAAGCCCTGACAGGGCGAGAAGTTTCATTGTGGGACCTGCGTTTACAACGAGTCGAAATTTGGAATTTTGGGAGTTTAGACCATAGGAAGTCGAGATTTTTGTCCCGAGAATCCGGAAGTCACGAGTTTCAATAGGGAGTAACGAGGAGTTTGGGATATCGGAACTTCAAGTGTCGGCATACAAAGGAGGCAACATTTTGGGAGCGAAGTCCTGAAAGCCCGAAAGAGTGATAAGGGGAGGAGCCATAACCATATCAACATTTTGAGTATCACAAGATTGGGAAGGAAGAGTGGGGAGTTTCGACTCACGAACTCGCGAGTGGTGAGTTGCGACAAGCGCCTTCTATATTAGGCCTTGGTCATAGCGTTGTGGTTGCACAGAGAAGGTGGAGCTCGAACCTGGTGCTATTCACACAGGGGAGATTTCGAAAGGAACTGTGGATCGATAGGAAGGATATTCCAGTAAGGAATCTAAAGAGCCGATCCGGCTCAAAGGAGATAAAGAACGATATTGTGAGCAGACGTCGATCCGAGGGCCGATAAAGTGTCTATGTCAGTTGTGGTATCAGAGCTTGACTCTATTTGTATACTTCAGACAGGGAAAGCGAGAAGGAGAGGAAGAGTACTCTGGTACACATCAGTTGTGGTAGCAAGACCATAGAACATTTTACAGCCATGATGCCAAGAAGAATAGACAGGCAAACACCCGATCCACCAGAGGAGAGGGAAATGCCAAGAAGAAGGGGTAGGAAGATGCCAAATCTAGCCATGGAAAGAGAGATGGGTTACATACGCACCATAATCGTGGACATGGAAATAAAACAGAGGCGCACAACCGGTGTTGGAGATGTCAGTGAATCTGAAAGTGAAGATGAAGATGGACATGAAGGAGAAGAAGTTGCAGTACAAGATGCAGCAAATGAATGCTAGGGAAAAAATTAACATTCCAGTATATGAGGTAAACCTGGATGTTGAGGAGCTTCTAGACTAGATAAGAGCTCTAGACACATATTTTGACTATGAAGATGTCGAGGAAGACAAAAAGGTCAAACATTCTATCACAAGACTTAAAGGACATGCAACATTATGGTGGGATGAACTACAAGATGACAGACTCTGTAAAGGCAAGAAGAAGATCAAGAGTTCAGATAGAATGGTCGTGAAGATGAAGGTGAAATTCATACCCAAAGATTATCAAATTTATCTGTTACGGAGAATGAAAAATTTGAGACATAAACTGATGTCAGTGAAGGAGTACACTAAAGAATTCTACAAGTTAAACATCAGAGCAGGTCATTGGGAAAGTGATGATGAAAAAGTTGCTAGATCTATGAATGGTATACGATATGACATTCAGGATCAGATGAGCATGATGACCATCCAAACGGTAGAGGATGCTTATCAGATGGCTCTGAAAGCTGAAGAGAAGTTGAGATGAAATCAAGGTCAAAGAGGTCGAGGAAGAAGTCAAGCCAGAGGCAAATCAGTTGCCAAGGATAGAAATCAGAAACCAAAAGGAGACTGGAAGAAACCTCAGACTCAGACTGAGAGAGGTGGAAGTTTACAGAGGGGACAATATGCTGATAACAACACTTTTCCTCGTGCTAGAGGTAGAGGTAGAGGAAGAGGTGGAGTGGTGAAATGCTTCACATGCAGAAAAAATGGACACAAGTCTTATGAATGTCCAGATAAGAAAAAAGAAGGTGGTGAGACCCACATTGTAGAAGCGCAAGGAAGAAATGTAGAGGCAGAAGATGTTGAAGGTGAAATATCACTGATGATGAGAAAAGTTCTCTTAACACCAGAGAAGGAGGTGGATATTTTGGTCCAAAGGAATAGAATTTTTTGGACTACTTGCAAGACCAAAGACTGGGCATGCAAGGTCATCATGGATAGTGGTAGCACATATAATCTCATTTATACAGAGATGGTAGAAAAGCTGGAGTTGGAGATGATTGAACATCCAAGCCCATATAGATTTTCATGGTTACAAACAGAACATCAGGTAAATATCACTAAACAATGTTTAGTTGAGTTTAAAATAGGAGAGTATAAAGATGAAATATTCTATGATGTTATTCCCATGGATGTTTGTCATCTATTGCTGGGTAGACCATGGCAGTATGACAGGAATGTGATTCATGATGGAAGGAAGAACACATACACCTTGGAGAAAAATGGGAGAACTCACATGTTGTTGCCAATTAAGGACAAGGAAGTAAAACCTGAGGTAAGAAATGTTGTACTTATCATGAGTGGGAAGGAACTTATCACAGAGGTTAAAAAGAAGGAGGAACCACAATTCATTGTGGTTATGAAGCCTAAAATTGTTTTAACTAGTACAAGGATAGATGATTTACCGGAAGAGGTTTAGAAACTGCTGTAGGAGTTTGTTAAAATAGTAGTGGATGAATTGCCATGTTCATTGCCACTGATTAGAAGTGTAAGTCATCACATTGACCTCATATGTGGAGCTAGTTTACCAAATAAAGCAGCGTACAGATTGATGCCATAGGAGAATGAAGAGGTCAAAAGACAAGTCCAAGATTTGATGGACAAGGGTTTGGTCGGAGAAATCCTGAGTCCATGTGTTGTTCAGATAGTGCTCAGTCCGAAGAAAGATGGGGGCTGGAGAATGTGCACTAACTCGAGGGAAATCAACAAGATAACCATCGGGTATATATTTCCATTTCCAAGGATGGATGATTTGATGGATTGTTTGAGTGGGGCCAAATGTTTTTCAAAGATTGATTTGAAGAGTGGTTATCACCAAATTCGTATGAGAGAAGGAGACGAATGGAAGATAGAATTCAAGATGAATGAAGGGTTATACGAATGGCTTGTTATGCTATTTGGTCTAACAAACGCACCGAAAACTTTCATGAGATTGATGAAGGAAGTCCTGAAGGATTTCATTAAAATTTTTGTCATTGTGTATCTTGATGACATACCGATTTTAAGTAAAACAGAGGCAGAGCATCTGAAACATTTGGCTACAGTGATGAAGAGGTTAAAGAAAGAGAAGCTATTGATAAACATGAAGAAATCATCATTCATGAAGACAGATCTCATTTATTTGGAGTTTGTTATTTCTGTAGATAAGTTGAGTATGGATCCAGATAAGGTGGAGGCAATTAAGAATTGGCCATCACCAAAAAGTATATTTGAGGTTCGAAGATTTCACGGATTGGATAGTTTCTACAAAAAGTTCAATAGGAATTTCAGTGATATTAGTGCACCAATCATGGACACAATGAATAAGAAACACAATTCTTTTGACTGGACAGAAGAAGATAAGAAAAGTTTTAATATGCTGAAATGGAAAATCACAGAACAACCAATTTTGTTGTTGTCGGATTTCAAAAAGACATTTCAAGTAAAATGTGATGCAAGTGGATTTGCAATAGGGGCAGTCTTGAGCCAAGAAGACAGGATGATAGCATACTTCAATGAGAAGCTGAACGGAGCCAAAATAAAATACTCCATGTATGACAAGGAGTTCTATGCTATTATTCAGGCATTCAAGAAATGGAGACACTATTTAATTAATAAGGAATTTGTCTTATAGAGTAACAATCATGCTTTGCAGTTTGTGACTCAACAGGAGAAATTGAATCAAAGACATGTTAAATGGGTTGAATACATGCAGAACTTTACTTTTGTAATTAAGCATATTTCTAGAACTGCTAACAAAATTATTGATGGTTTGAGCAGGAAATGTTTGCTATTGCAGGAGTTCAGAGTCAAAACTTTGGGTTTTGATAACCTTAAGGAAATGTACACAGATGATCCAGATTTTAAGGAGGCATATGAAGGAGTTGAGAATCCAATTCTCACGGACAGAAGTCAATGGACATAATACATGATCTGAGAAGGATTATTGATTAAGGGTAATTAACTTTGTATTCCAAAATTCTCCATGAGGGAGAATTTACTGAAGGAAAAACATAGTGGAGGATTGGTCAGACATTTCGGTCATGAAAAGACGTTCTCAAAGTTAAATGAGTCATATTTTTGGCTAGGAGTGAGAGCAGATGTCAAAAGATTCGTGGATAGATGTAGAATTTTCCAACATTCAAAAGGAAAGAGGCAGAATGCGGACCTATATCAACCGTTACTCATACCTGAGAGGCCATGGGATGCAATAAGAATGGACTTCATATTGGGGCTGCCAAGAAGACAAAGAGGGTTTGACTCTATCTTTTTAGTGGTGGACAGATTTTCTAAGATGGCACATTTTATACCATGTCAGAAAACCAGTGACGCAACTCACATTGCGAATATGTTTTTCAAGGAAGTCATTCGACCTCAAGGCTTACCAAGGAGCATAGTTTCAGATCAAGACACCAAGTTTGTGGGACACTTGTGGAGAACCTTATAGAAAAATGTGGGAACAAACTGGTCATTCATTTCATCTTATCATCCTCAGATGGATGGACAAACATAAGTTGTGAACAAAAGTTTGGGAGACTTGCTTAGAAGTTTGGTGACTGAACATCACAGCCAGTGGGACAACATTCTACCACAGGCAGAATTGTCATATAATGACTCACTAAATAGAAGCACAGGGCAGAGTCAAATTAATTTTGAAGTGGGGTGCACCAAACTTAAATGAGACAATTAAGAAGGGGCATACACCATGATTGTAATCAGACCTTGAGCGTCCCGCTCTTGTATGAAGGATTAAGAGGCATTTATGTATAGTTAATGTAGGTAGGTAGCTTTAAATTCTTAGATTTGACAGTTTAGAGAGTAGGAGGGAAACGAGACATAGACACCCTCATTGTATAGTTGTAACATATGAGAATTAAATTCAGCTATTGCAAGAGAGAGCAGAGAGCAAAGAGCTGTGTTGAAAACACCCATGTACAGAAGTCCTGAATTAATACATGAAGCTTTGATTCATACTTATGGTGTTGTAATATTTTCTGTGTATGCATGTTTGAATGTGGGGCTTATAGCTATTTTACTCTTTCTGTTATGCATTTGTTGTTATGCTATGTATGAATGATTTATTGTTGAATGTTTGAAATCTTAGAGAGGGAGAGTAAGGGAATGAGTTTCAATTGTTTCTCAACATGAGAAAGGGAAATTCCTGCAAGGAGGGCAACGAAGTAGTTCGCAAGGAGTGTGGTGACAAGGGTTCAGAGTTTTATCTCTAAAATCTCAGGAGGGATAACATTGTTCTCATTCTTGCAGAAGTGCAGGTTAAGCACAAGAGCCATGCAAGGTGTGCGTAGGCCGAGTAGAGTATCATAGTTTACAACCTGAGGAAATTGTTGAAGGGTTGCTATCGTAGAGTGGTGCAGAGTCAAGAGGTTCAAATACTAGAGCATATTTGTTGAAGTGCCACAAGGAGTGCATGCAGGAATCATCCCCAAAGGACTTGAGGATTTTTCAAACAAGTTCAAGAGGGATAGAGTCTTCGAAATTGTCGAAGAAAATCTCAAGAGAGCTAGTGCCTTGAAGTGTTGGAAGGAGGCATAGAAAATTTGTTTTGCAGGTGGACAAGTTCCATGAAGGAATACCTTGTTCACTTCGCAGGAGTTGTCAAGGAGGAATTGAACGGTCGGAATTCTCCGTGGAGAATTCACGAAGTTCAGAGAACCGTTAGATCTTGCAAAGGAGGAGAGGGGTTATTGTAAGCCTATTTTCAAGTTTATGCTCAGGGGAAACAGAGCTGTAGCATCCAAGCCAACAAGGGTTGTTGGATCACTCATGAACTTGCATTTTGTGGATTCGTGAGTTGAAGGGTCGAAACCCTTGCATCAAGATTATCGAGATCGCGAAAGGTGAAGTCCCGATAGGGTAAGAAGTTTTGTTGTGGGACCCGCATTGACAACGAGTTGAAATTAAGCATTTCGACAGTTTGGAGGATAGGAGGTCAAGACTTTTGTCCCGAGAATCCCAAATTCACGAGTTGCGATAGGGAGTAATGAGGAGTTCGGGATATCGGCACTTCGGGTGTCGGTATACAAAGGAGGAAACATTTTGGGAGTGAAGTCCTGAAAGCCTGAAAGAGTGACAAGAGGAGGGGCCATACCCGTATCGGCATTTTGGGTATCACGAGATTGGGAAGGAAGAGTCGGGAGTTTCGAATCACGAACTCACGAGTGGCGAGTTGTGACAAGCACCTTCTAGATTAGGCCTTGGTCATAGTGTTGTGGTCGCACGGTGAAGGTGGAGCTCGCACCTAATGTTGTTCGCATAGGGGAGCTTCCGAAAGGACCTATGGATCAATAGGAAGGAGATTCCAGTAAGGAATCGAAAGAATGATCCTGTGAGCGGACGTCAACCCGAGGGATGATAGAGTGTCTGTGTCAGTTGTGGTATCAGATATTGACTCTGTTTGTATACTTCAGATAGGGAAAGCGAGAAGAAGAGGAAGAGTACTCTGGTACACATTAGTTGTGGTAGCAAGAGCATAGAACATTTTACATCCATGCCATCAAGAAGAATAGATAGACAAACACCTGATCTGCCAAAGGAGAGGGAAATGCCAAGAAGAAGGGGTAGGCAAATGCCAAATCCATCCATGGAAAGAGAGATGTGGGACATACGTGCCAGACACGTGGTCATGGAAATAAAACAGAGGAGCACAACCAGTGTTGGAGATGTCAGTGAATCTGAAAGGGAAGATGAAGATGGACATGAAGGAGAAGAAGTTGCAGCAAAAGATGCAACAAATGAATGCATGATTAGGGATGTTCCAAGAATGGGTGATAGGGAAAAAATTGACATTCCAGTATATGAGGGAAACCTAGATGTTGAGGAGCTTCTAGACAGGATTAGAGCTCTGGACACATATTTTGACTATGAATATGTCGAGAAAGACAAAAAGGTCAAACATGCTATCACATGACATAAAGGACATGCAACATTGTGGTGGGATGAACTACAAGCTGACAGATGTTGCAAAGGCAAGAAGAAGATCAAGAGTTGGGATAGAATGGTCGTGAAGATGAAGGTGAAATTCATACCCAAAGATTATCAAATTTCCTTGTTTGGAAGAATGAAAAATTTTAGACAGAAACTGATGTCAGTGAAGGAGTACACTAAATAATTCAACAGGTTAAACGTCAGAGCAGGTCATTGGGAAAGCGATGATGAAAAAGTTGCTAAATATATGAATGGTCTACAATATGACATTCAGGATTAGATGAGCATGATGACCATCTGAATGGTGGAAGATGCTTATCAGATGGCTTTGAAAGATGAAGAGCAGTTGAGCCAAAATCAAGGTCAAAGAGATCGAGGAAGAAGTTAAGCTAGAGGCAAATCAGTTGCCCAGGATATAAAAAAAAAAACTGAAAGGAGACTGGAAGAAACCTTAGACTTAGATTGAGAGAGGTGGAAGTTCACATAGGGGACAAAATGATGATAACAACACTTTTTCTTGTGCTAGAACTAGAGGAAGAGGAAGAGGTGGAGTGGTGAAATGCTTCACATGCAGAAAGAATGGACACAAGTCTTATGAATGTCTAGATAAGAAGAAATAAGGTGGTGAGCCCCACATTGTAGAAGTGCAAGGAAGAAATGTAGAGGCAGAAGTTGTTGAAGGTGGAAGATCACTGATGATGAGATAATTTCTCTTAACACCAGAGAAGGAGGTGGAGAGTTCAGTCCAAAGGAACACACTTTTTCGGACCGCTTGAAAGACCAAAGACTGGGCATGAAAGGTCATCATGGACAGTGGTAGCATAAACAATCTCATTTCTACAGAGATGGTAGAAAAGATGGATCTGGACATCAGGTAAATGTCACTAAACAATGTTTAGTTGAGTTCAAAATAGGAGGGTATAAAGATGAAATACTTTGTGATGTTATTCCCATGGATGTTTGTCATCTATTACTGGGTAGACCATGGCAGTATGACATGAATGTGATTCATGATGGAAGGAAGAACACATACACCTTAGAGAAAAATGGGATAACTCACATGTTGTTGCCAATTAAGAACAAGGAAGTAAAACCTGAAGTAAGCAATGATGCACTTCTCATGAGTGGGAAGGAACTTCTTACAGAGGTTAAGAAGAAGGAGGAACCACAATTCATTGTGTTTGGGAAGCCTAAAATTGTTTTAACTAGTACAAGGGTAGATGATTTACCGGAAGAGGTTCAGAAACTACTGGAGGAGTTTGCTGACATAGTAGTGGATGAATTGCCTTGTTTGTTGCCACCGATTAGAAGTGTAAGTCATCACATTGACCTCATACCTAGAGTTAGTTTACCAAAAAAAGCAGCGTATGGATTGACGCCACAGGAGAATAAAGAGGTCAAAAGACAAGTCCAGGATTTGATGGACAAGGGTTTGGTCAGAGAAAGCCTAAGTCTGTGTGCTGTTCTGATAGTGCTCAGTCCGAAGAAAGATGGGGGTTGGAGAATGTTTATTGACTCATAGGAAATCAACAAGATAACCATCAGGTACAGATTTCCATTGCCAAGGATGGATGATTTGATGGATTGTTTGAGTGGGGCCAATTTTTTTTCAAAGATTGATTTGAAGAGTGGTTATCACCAAATTCGTATGAGAGAAGGAGATGAATGGAAGACAACATTCAAGACAAATGAAGGGTTATACGAATGGCTTGTTATGTTTTTTGGTCTAACAAACCTGCCGAGAACCTTCATGAGATTTATGAACGATGTCCTAAAGGATTTCATTGGAAAATTTGTCATTGTGTATCTTGATGACATACTGAGTTTGAGTAAAATAGAGGCAGAGCATCTGAAACATTTGGCTACAGTGATGAAGAGGTTACAGCAAGAGAAGCTGTTGATAAAGATGAAGAAATCCTCTTTCATGAAGACAGAGCTCATTTATTTTGGTTTTTTTATTTCTGCAGATAAGTTGAGGATGGATCCAGATAAGGTGGAGGTAATTAAGAATTGGCCATCACTGGAAAGTATATTTGAGGTTCGAAGCTTTCACGGATTGGCTAGTTTCTACAGGAAGTTCATTATGAATTTCAGTGGAATTAGTGCACTGATGATGGACACAGTGAAGAAGAGACACAAGCCTTTTCACTGGACAGAAGAAGCTGAGAAAATTTTTAATTTGTTGAAAAGGAAAATCATAGAACAACCAATTCTGGTGTTGTTGAATTTCAAAAAGAAATTTCAAGTAAAATGTGTTGCAAGTGGATTTGCAATAGGGGCAGTCTTGAGTCAAGAAGACAGGCTGATATCATACTTTAGTGAGAAGCTAAATGAAGCCAAAATAAAATACTCCACGTATGACAAGGAGTTCTATGCTATTATTCAGGAATTGAAGAAATGGAGACACTATTTAATTCCTATGGAATTTGTCTTATATAGTGACAATCATGCTTTGCAGTTTGTGACTCAACAGGAGAAATTGAATCAAAGACATGTTAAATGGGTTGAATACATGCATAACTTTACTTTTATAATTAAGCATATTTCTGGAACTGCTAACAAAGTTGTTGATGCTTTGAGCAGGAAATGTTTGTTGTTGTAGGAGTTCAGAGTCAAAACTTTGGGTTTTGATAAGCTTAAGGAAATGTACACAGATGATCCAGATTTTAAAGAGGCGTATGAAGCTACTGAGAATCCAATTCTCAAGGATAGAAGTCAATGGACAAAATACATGATCCAAGCAAGATTATTGTTTAAGGGTAATCAACTTTGTATTCCAAAATTATCCATGTGGGAGAATTTACTGAAGGAAAAACATAGTGGAGGATTGGCTAGACATTTCGGTCATGAAAAGGCATTCTCAAAGTTAAATGAGTCATATTTTTGGCCAGGAATGAGAGCAGACGTCAAAATATTTGTGGACAGATGTAGAATTTGCTAGCATTCAAAAGGAAAGAGGCAGAATGCGGGCCTATATCAAGCGTTACCCATACCTGAGAGGCCGTGGGATGCAATAAGCATGAAATCCATATTGGGGCTGCCAAGAACACAAAGAGGGTTCGACTTGATCTTTGTAGTGGTGGACAAATTTTCTAAGATGACACATTTTATACCATGTCAGAAAACCAATGACGCAACTCACATTGCGAATCTGTTTTTCAAAGAAGTCATTCGACTTCACGGCTTACCAAGGAGCATAGTTTCGGATCGAGACACCAAGTTTGTGGGACACTTCTCTAGAACCTTATTGAAAAAGATGGGAACAAACTTTTCGTTCAGTTCATCTTATCATCCTCAGATGGATGGATAGATAGAAGTTGTGAACAGAAGTTTGGGAGACTTGCTGAGAAGTTTGGTGACTGAACATCACATCCAGTGGGACAACATTCTGCCACAGGCAGAATTTGCATATAATGACTTAGTAAATAGAAGCCCAGGGCAGAGTTTGTTCCAAATGGTTTATGGCATGCATCCAAGAGGAGTTTTTGAATTGAGAGATTCAAAACAGACTGCGAGTAGAATTTATAGTGCAGAGGATTTCGCGAAAGTGATGAAGGAGCTTCATAACCAAGTTAGGGAGCAATTGCAAAACTCGAGCCAAGAGTATAAGCGAAGAGAAGATCAACATAGTAGAGAAATTCGGTTCGAAGTTGGTGATTTGATCCTTGCACACTTGATAAAGGAAAGGTTCCCGAGGGGGACATATAATAAATTGAAAATGAAGAAAATTGGACCGTGCAAGATCCTAAGGAAATTTGGGACAAATGCTTTTGAGATTGAATTATCCGATGGGATCGGAATTTCTCCGATATTTAACATCTCGTATCTGTACCCTTATAAATTTGAGGAAGTGGGAGAAGGTAATGAACAACCAGAGGTTCAGTGGACAAAATAGATGCCAGTTGCAAAGAAACCACAACTGGAAAGCATACTGGACAAAAGAGTTAGTAAAAGGACCAGACGAAAGGAATATTTTGAATACTTGTTCAAGTGGAAGGGACATCGAGTTGAAGATGCCAGCTGGGAAAATGAAGCCAAAATACAGAAGCATGGACATAGCATGTGAGAGCTCATGGATAGGATCCCATGAAAATTTCAAGCGAGGGAGTATGATGTAGGAGCATCGTCAGCAGCAAGCGAGCGCGAGCAGCACCAGCGCATTTTCACACATGATCGAGAAAAAGTGTTCAAATTAATATTGAAGTGGGGTGTGCCAAACTTACAAAAGACAATTAAGAATGGGTGTACTCCCTAATTGTAATTAGACCTTGAGCGTCCCACTCTTGTCTGAAGGATTAAGAGGCATTTATGTATAGTTAACATAGGTAGGTAGATTTAAATTCTTAGATTTGACAGTTTAGAGAGTAGGAGGGAAATGAGATATAGACACCCTCATTGTATAGTCATAACATATGAGAATTACATTCATCTATCTGAAGAGAGAGCAGAGAGAAGAGAGCTATGTTGAAAAGACTCATGTATAAAAGTCTTGAATTAATACATGAAGCTTTGATTCAGACTTATGGTGTTGTAATATTCTCTGTGTATGCATTTTTGAAATAGAGCTGTAGGATCCAAGCCAACAAGGGTCATTGGATCACTCGTGAACTCTCATTTCATGGATTTGTGAGTTGAAGGGTTGAAACCCTTGCATAGATATTCCCGAGATCATGAAAGGTGAAGTCCTGATAGGGTGAGAAATTCTATTGTGGGACTTACGTTGACAATGAGTTCAAATTCGACATTTCGGTAGTTCGGAGGATAGGAGGTCGATACTTTTGTCCCAAGAATCCCAAAGTCACGAGTTGCAATAGGGAGTAATGAGGAGTTCAGGATCTCGGCACTTCAGGTGTCGGGATACAAAGGAGGCATCATTTTAAGAGCAAAGTCCCGAAAGCTTGAAAGAGTGACAAGGGGAGGAGCCATACCCATATTGACATTTCGGGTATCGCGAGATTGGGAAGGAAGAGTTGGGAGTTTTGACTCACGAACTCGTGAGTGGTGAGTTGTGACAAGCACCTTCTGGACTAGGCCTTGGTCATAGTGCTGTGTTCACACGGAGAAGGTGGAGCTTGTACCTAGTGTTGTTCGCACATGGGAGCTTCCGAAAGGACCTATGGATCGATAGGAAGGAGATTCCAGTAAGGAATTGAAAGAGTCAATTTGGCTCAAAGGAGATAAAGAATGATCCTATGATCAGACGTCGACCAGAGGGCCGATAGAGTGTCTATGTCAGTTGTGGTAGCAGATATTGACTTTGTTTGTATACTTCAGATAGGGAAAGCAAGAAGGAGAGGAAGAGTACTCTGGTACACATCAGTTGTGGTAGCAAGAGCACATAACATTTTATATCCATGCCATGAAGAAGAATAGATAGGAAAACACTCAATCCGCCATAGGAGAGGGAAATGCCAAGAAGAAGGGGTAGGAAGATGCCAAATCCAGCCATGGAAAGAGAGATGCATGACATACGCACCAGACTTGTCGACATGGAAATAAAATAGAGGTGCAAAACAAGTGTTGGAGATGTCAGTGAATCTGAAAGTGAAGATGATGCTGGACATGAAGGAGAAGAAGTTGGAGAAGAAGATGTAACAAATGAATGCCTGATTAGGGTTGTTGAAAGAATGGGTGCTAGGGAAAAAATTGACATTCCAGTATATGAGGGAAATGTGGATGTTGAGGAGATTCTAGAATGGATTAGAGATCTGGACACATATTTTGACTATGAAGATGTCGAGGAAGACAAAAAGATCAAACATGCTGTCACAAGACTTAAAGGACATGCAACATTGTGGTGGGATGAACTACAAGCTGACAGACGCTGCAAAGGCAAGCAGAAGATCAAGAGTTGGGATAGAATAGTTGCGAAGATGAAGGTGAAATTCATACCAAAAGATTATAAAATTTCTCTGTTCCGGAGAATGTAGAATTTGAGACAGAAACTGATGCCAGTGAAGGAGTACATTGAAGAATTCTACAGGTTAAACATCATAGTAGGTCATCGAGAAAGTGATGATGAAAAAGTTGCTAGATATATGAATGGTCTACGATATGACATTCATGATTAGATGAGCATGATGACCATCTGAATGGTGGAAGATGCTTATCAGATGGCTCTGAAAGCTAAAGAGAAGTTGAGCTGAAAGGAAGGTCAAAGAGACCGAGGAAGAAGTCAAGCCAGAGGCAAATCACTTGCCCAGGATAGAAATCATAAACCAAAAGGAGACTGGAAGAAACCTCAGACTCAGACTAAGAGAGGTGGAAGTTCACATAGGGGACAAAATGCTGATAACAACACTTTTGCTTGTGCTAGAAGTAGAGGAAGAGGAAGAGGTGGAGTGATGAAATGCTTCACATGCGGAAGAAATGGACACAGGTCTTATGAATGTCCATATAAGAAGAAATAAGGTAGTGAGACCCACATTGTAGAAGTGCAAGGAAGAAATGTAGAGGCAGAAGATACTTAAGGTGGAAGATCACTGATAATGAGAAAAGTTCTCTTAACACCAGAGAAGGAGGTGGAGAGCTCGGTCCAAAGGAACAGACTTTTTCAGGCCACTTGTAAGACTAAAGACTAGGCATGCAAGGTCATCCTGGACAGTGGTAGCACAGATAATCTCATTTCTATAGAGATGGTAGAAAATATTGATCTGAAGACGATTGAACATCCAAGCCCATATAGAGTTTCATGGTTACAAAAAGGACATCGGGTAAATGTCACTAAACAATGTTTAGTTGAGTTTAAAATAGGAGGGTATAAAGATGAAATACTTTGTGATGTTATTCCCATGGATGTTTGTCATCTATTGTTGGGTAGACCATGGCAGTATGACAGGAATGTGATTCATGATGGAAGGAAGAACACATACACCTTAGAAAAAATTGGGAGAACTCACATGCTGTTGCCAATTAAAGACTAGGAAGTAAAACCTGAAGTAGGAAACGATGCACTTCTCATGAGTGGGAAGGAACTTCTTATAGAGGTTAAGAAGGAGGAGGAACCACAATTCATTGTGTTCAGGAAGCCTAAAATTGTTTTAGCCAGTACAAGGGTAGATGATTTATAGGAATAGGTTCAGAAACAGATGGAGGAGTTTGCTGACATAGTAGTGGACGAACTGCCTTGTTCGTTGCCACCGATTAGAAGTGTAATTCATCACATTGACCTCATACCTTGAGCTAGTTTACCAAATAAAGAAGTGTATAGATTGACGCCACAGGAGAATGAAGAGGTCAAAAGACAAGTCGAGGATTTGATGGACAAGGGTTTCGTCCGAGAAAGCCTAAGTCTGTGTGTTGTTCTGATAGTGCTCAGTCCAAAGAAAGATGGGGGCTGGAGAATGTGTACTAACTCGAGGGAAATCAACAAGATAACCATCAGGTATAGATTTCCATTGCCAAGGATGGATGATTTGATGGATTGTTTGAGTGGGGCCAAATGTTTTTCAAAGATTGATTTGAAGAGTGGTTATCACCAAATTCGTATGAGAGAAGGAGACGAATGGAAGATAGCATTCAAGACGAATGAAGGGTTATACGAATGGCTTGTTATGTCATTTGGTCTAACAAACGCACCGAAAACTTTCATGAGATTGATGAAGGAAGTGCTGAAGGATTTCATTAAAAATTTTGTCATTGTGTATCTTGATGACATACTAATTTTCATTAAAATGGAGGTAGAGCATCTGAAACATTTGGCTATAGTGATGAAGAGGTTATAGCAAGAAAAGATGCTAATAAACATGAAGAAATCATTAGTCATGAAGACAGAGCTCATTTATTTGGGTTTTGTTATTTCTGTCGATAAGTTGAGGATGGATCCAGATAAGGTGGAGGTAATTAAGAATTGGCCATCACAGGAAAGTATATTTGAGGTTCGAAGCTTTCATAGATTGGCTAATTTCTACAGGAAGTTCATTAGGAATTTCAGTGGAATTAGTGCATCGATGATGGACACAGTGAAGAAGAGACACAAGTCTTTTCACTGGACAGAAGAAGCTGAGAAAATTTTTAATTTGCTGAAAAGGAAAATCACAGAACAACCAATTCTAGTGTTACCGGATTTCGAAAAGACATTTCAAGTAAAATGTGATGCAAGTGGATTTGCAATAGGGGCAGTATTGAGCCAAGAAGATAGGCGGATATCGTACTTCAGCGAGAAGCTGAACGAAGCCAAAATAAAATACTCCACGTATGACAAGGAGTTCTATGCTATTATTCAGGCATTGAAGAAATGGAGACACTATTTAATTCCTAAGGAATTTGTCTTATACAGTGACAATCATGCTTTACAGTTTGTGACTCAACAGGAGAAATTGAATCAAAGACATGTTAAATGGGTTGAATAAATGCATAACTTTACTTTTGTAATTAAGCATATTTCTGGAACTGTTAACAAAGTTGTTGATGCTTTGAGCAGGAAATGTTTGCTATTGATGTAGTTCAGAGTCAAAACTTTGGGTTTTGATAAAATTAAGGAAATGTACACAGATGATCCAGATTTTAAAGAGGTGTATGAAGCAGCTGAGAATCCAATTCTCAGGGATAGAAGTCAATCGAAAGAATACATGATCCAAGAAGAATTACTGTTTAAGGGTAATCAACTTTGTATTCCAAAATTCTCGATGAGGGAGAATTTACTGAAGGAAAAGCATAATGGAGGATTGGTCGGACATTTCGGTCATGAAAAGACATTCTCAAAGTTAAATGAGTAATATTTTTGGCCAGGAATGAGAGAAGACTTCAAAAGATTCGTGGACAGATGTAGAATTTTCCAGTATTCAAAAAGAAAGAGGCAGAATGCGAGCCTATATCAATCGTTACCCATACCTGAGAGGCCGTGGGATACAATAAGCATGGACTTCATATTGGGGCTGCTAAGAACACAAAGAGGGTTCAACTCGATATTTGTAGTGGTGGACTGATTTTCTAAGATGACACATTTTATACCATGTCAGAAAACCAGTGATGCAACTCACATCGCAAATCTATTTTTCAAAGAAGTCATTCGACTTCACGACTTACCAAGGAGCATAGTTTCGGATCGAGACAAAAAGTTTGTGGGAAACTTCTGGAGAACCTTATGGAAAAAGCTGGGAACAATCTTGTCATTCAGTTCAGCTTATAATACTCAGATGGATGGACAGACAGAAGTTGTGAACAAAAGTTTGGGAGACTTGCTGAGAAGTTTGGTGACTGAACATCACAGCCAGTGGGAGAACATTCTGCCACAGGAAAAAATTTCATATAACGACTCAGTAAATAGAAGCATAGGGCAGATTCCGTTCCAAATGGTTTATGGCATGTAGCCAAGAGGAGTTTTTGAATTGAGAGAATTAGAGCAGACTGTGAATAGAAGTGCTAGTGCAGAGGATTTTGCAGAAGCGATGAAGGAGCTTCATAACCAAGTTAGGGAGCGATTGCAAAACTTGAGCCAATAGTATAAGTGAAGAGAAGATCAACACAGGAGAGAAATTCAGTTCAAAGTTGGTGATTTGATCCTTGCACAGTTGATAAAGGAAAGGTTCCCTAGGGGGACATATAATAAACTGAAAATGAAGAAAATTGGACTGTGCAAGATTCTAAGGAAATTTGGGACAAATGCTTATGAGATTGAATTACCCGATGGGATCGGAATTTCTCTGATATTAAATATCTTAGATTTGTAGCCTTATAAAGATGAGGAAGCGGGAGCAGGTAATGAACAACCAGAGGTTCAATGGAAAAAAGAGATGCCAGTTGTAGAGAAACCACAAATGGAAATCATATTGGACAAAAGTGTTAGTAAAAGGACCAGGCGAAAGGAATATTTTGAATACTTGGTCAAGTGGAAGGGACATCGAGTTGAAGATGCCAGCTGGGAAAATGAAGCCGAAATCTAGAAGCATGGATAGAGTGTGCGAGAGCTCATGGATGGGATCCCATGAAAATTTCAAGCGAGGGAGTATGATGTAGGAGCATCGTCAGCAGCAAGCGAGTGCGAGCAGCGCCAACACATTTTGACACATGATCGAGAAAAAGTGTTCAAATTAATTTTTAAGTAGGGTGTGCAAAAATTACATGAGAAAATTAAGAAGGGGTGTACTCCCTGATTGTAATCAGACCTTGAGCATTCCGCTCTTGTCTGAAGGATTAAGAGGCATTTATGCATAGTTAATGTAGGTAGGTAGCTTTAAATTCTTAGATTTGACAGTTTACAGAGTAAGAGAGAAACACGATATAGACACCCTCATTGTATAGTTGTAACATATGAGAATTACATTCAGCTATCGCAAGAGAGAGCAGAGAGCAGAGAGCTATGTTGAAAACACCCATGTATAAAAGTTCTGAATTAATACATGAAGCTTTGATTCAGACTTATGGTGTTGTAATATTCTCTGTGTATGCATTTTTGAAATAGAGCCATAGGATCCAAGCTAACAAGGGCCGTTGGATTACTTTTGAACTCTCATTTCGTGGATTCGCGAGTTGAAGGGTCAAAACCTTTGCATAGATATTCCTGATATCACGAAAGGCGAAGTCCTGACAGGGTGAGAAGTTCTGTTGTGGGACCCGCGTTGACAACGAGTCAAAATTTGACATTTCGACAGTTCGGAGGATAGAAGGTCAAGACTTTTGTCCCGAGAATACCAAAGTCACGAGTTGTGATAGGGAGTAATGAGTTTGGGATCTCGACACTTCAGGTGTCAGGATACAAAGGAGGCAACATTTTGGGAGGGAAGTCTCAAAAGCCCGAAAGAGTGACAAGAGGAGGAGCAATACCCGTATCGGCATTTTGGTTATCGTGAGATTGGGAAGGAAGTGTCGGGAGTTTCGACTCACGAACTCGCAAGTGGCGAGTTGTGACAAGCGCCTTCTGGATTAGGCCTTGGTCAAAGCGTTGTGGTCACACGTAGAAGGTGGAGCTCGCACCTAGTGCTGTTTGCACAGGGGAGCTTCCGAAAGGACCTATGGATCGATAGGAAGGAGATTCTAGTAAGGAATCGAAAGAGTTTATCCGGCTCAAAGGAGATAAAGAACAATCCTGTGAGTGGAGGTCGAGCCGAGGGTCGATAGAGTGTCTATGTTAGTTGTGGTATCAGAGCTTGACTCTGTTTGTATACTTCAGACAGGGAAAGTGACAAGGAGAGGAAGAGTACTCTGGTACACATCAGTTGTGGTAGCAAGAGCATAGAACATTTTACAACCATGCCGTCAAGATGAATAGATAGGCAACCACAAGATCCACCAGAGGAGAGGGAAATGCCAAGAAGAAGGGGTAGGCAGATGCCAAATCCAACCATGGAAAGAGAGATGCATGACATACGCGCCACACTCGTGGACATGGAAATAAAACAGAGGCCCATAGCCAGTGTTGGAGATGTCAGTGAATCTAAAAGTGAATATGAAGTTGGACATGAAGGAGAAGAAGTTGTAGTAGAAGATGCAACAAATGAATGCCTGATTAGGGCTGTTGCAAGAATGGGTGCTAGGGAAAAAATCGACATTCCAGTATATGAGGGAAACCTGGATGTTGAGGAGCTTCTAGACTGGATTAGAGATCTAGACACATATTTTGACTATAAAGATGTCGAGGAAGACAAAAAGGTCAAACATTCTATCACAAGACTTAAAGGACATGCAACATTGTGGTGGGATGAACTACAAGTTGAAAGACGCTACAAAGGTAAGCAGAAGATCAAGAGTTGGGATAGAATGGTCATGAAGATGAAGGTGAAATTCATACCCAAAGATTATCAAATTTCTTTGTTCCAAAGAATGCAGAATTTGAGACAGAAACTGATGTCAGTGAAGGAGTACATTGAAGAATTCTATAGGTTAAACATTAGAGCAGGTCATCGAGAAAGCGATGATGAAAAAGTTGCTAGATATATTAATGGTCTATGATATGACATTCAGGATTAGATGAGCATGATTACCATCCGAATGGTGGAAGATGCTTATCAAATGGCTTTGAAAGCTAAAGAGAAGTTGAGGGAAAAGCAAGTTCAAAGAGATCGAGGAAGAAGTCAAGCCAGAGGCAAATCAGTTGCCCAGGATAGAAATGATAACAACACTTTTCCTTATGCTATAAGTAGAGGAAGAGGAAGAGGTAGAGTGGTGAAATGCTTCACATGTGGAAAAAGTGGACACAAGTCTTATGAATGTCTAGATAAGAAGAAATGAGGTGGTGAGACCCACATTGTAGAAGCACAAGGAAGAAATGTAGAGGCAGAATATGTTGAAGGTGAAAGATCACTGATGATGAGAAAAGTTCTCTTAACACTAGAGAAGGAGGTGGAGAGTTCGGTCCAAAGGAATAGACTTTTTTAGACTGCTTGCAAGACCAAATACTAGGCATGCAAGGTCATCATGGACAATGGTAGCACATATATTCTTGTTTCTACATAGATGGTATAAAAGATGGATCTGGAGACGATTGAACATCCAAGCCCATATAGAGTTTCATGGTTACAAAAAGGACATCAGGTAAATGTCACTAAACAATGTTTAGTTCAGTTTAAAATAGGATGGTATAAAGATGAAATACTCTGTGTTGTTATTCCCATGGATGTTTGTCATCTATTAATCGGTAGACCATGGAAATATGACAGGAATGTGATTCATGATGGAAGGAAGAACACATACACCTTATAGAAAAATGAGAGAACTCACATGTTGTTGCCAATTAAGGACAAGGAAGTAAAACCTGAAGTAAGCAACGATGCACTTCTCATGAGTGGGAAGGAACTTCTTACAGAGGTTAAGAAGAAGGAGGAACCACAATTCATTGTGGTTAGGAAGCCTAAAATTATTTTAACCAGTACAAGGGTAGATGATTTACCAGAAGAGGTTCAAAAATTGTTGGAGGAGTTTGTTGACATAGTAGTGGACGAACTGCCTTGTTCGTTTCCACCAATTAGAAGTGTAAGTCATCACATTGACCTCATACCTAGAGCTAGTTTACCAAATAAAGAAGCGTACAAATTGATGCCATAGGAGAATGAAGAGGTCAAAAGACAAGTCCAGAATTTTGATGGACAAGGGTTTGGTCAGAGAAAGCCTGAGTCTGTGTGTTGTTCCGATAGTGCTGAGTCCGAAGAAAGATGTGGGCTGGAGAATGAGTATTGACTCGAGAGAAATCAACAAGATAAACATCAGGTACAGATTTCCATTGCCAAGGATGGATGATTTGATGGATTGTTTGAGTGGGGACAATTTTTTTTCAAAGATTGATTTGAAGAGTGGTTATCACCAAATTTGTATGAGAGAAGGAGACGAATGGAAGATGACATTCAAGATGAATGAAGGGTTATACGAATGGTTGGTTATGTCGTTTGGTCTAACAAACACGTCGAGCACTTTCATGAGATTCATGAACGAAGTCCTGAAGAATTTCATTGGAAAATTTGTCATTGTGTATCTTGATGACATATTGATTTTCAGTAAAATAGAGGCAAAGCATCTGAAACATTTGGATACAGTGATGAAGAGGTTACAGCAAGAGAAGCTGTTGATAAACATGAAGAAATCCTCATTCATGAAGAAAGAGCTCATTTATTTGGGTTTTGTTATTTCTATAGATAAGTTGAGGATGGATCCAGATAAGGTGGAGGTAATTAATAATTGGCCATCACTCGAAAGTATATTTGAGGTTCGAAGCTTTCACAAATTGGCTAGTTTCTATAGGAAGTTCATTAGGAATTTCAGTGGAATTAGTGCACCGATGATGGACACGGTGAAGAAGAGACACAAGTCTTTTCACTGGACAGAAGAAGTTGAGAAAAAATTTAATTTGCTAAAAAGGAAAATCACAGAACAACCAATTCTGGTGTTGTCGGATTTCAACAAGACATTTCAAGTAAAATGTGATGCAAGTGGATTTGTAATAGGGGAAATCTTGAGCCATGAAGACAGGCCAATATCATACTTCAGGGAGAAGTTGAACGAAGCCAAAATAAAATACTCCATGTATGACAAGGAGTTCTATGCTATTATTTAGGCATTGAAGAAATGGAGACACTATTTAATTCCTAAGGAATTTGTCTTATACAGTGACAATCATGCTTTGCAGTTTGTGACTCAACAGGAGAAATTGAATCAAAGACATGTTAAATGGGTTGAATGAATGCATAACTTTACTTTTGTAAGTAATCATATTTCTGGAACTGCTAACAAAGTTGTTGATACTTTGAGCAGGAAATGTTTGCTATTGCAAGAGTTCAGAGTCAAAACTTTCGGTTTTGATAACCTTAAGGAAATGTACACAGATGATCCAGATTTTAAAGAGGCATATGAAGGAGTTGAGAATCCAATTCTCAAGGACAGAAGTCAACGGAAAGAATACATGATCCGAGAAGGATTATTGTTTAAGGATAATCAACTTTGTATTCCAAAATTCTCCATGAGGGAGAATTTACTGAAGGAAAAACATAGTGGAGGATTGGCCAGACATTTCGGTCATGACAAGACGTTCTCAAAGTTAAATGATTCATATTGTTGGCTAGGAATGAGAGAAGATGTCAAAATATTTGTGGACATATGTAGAATTTGCCAACATTCAAAAGGAAAGAGGTAGAATGCGTGCCTATATCAACCGTTACCCATACCTGAGAGGTCGTAGGATGCAATAAGAATGGACTTCATATTGGGGCTGTTAAGAACACAAAAAGGGTTTGACTCAATCTTTTTAGTGGTGGACAGATCTTCTAAGATGGCACATTTTATACCATGTCAGAAAACCAGTGATGCAACTCACATTGCGAATTTGTTTTTCAAGAAATTCATTTGACTTCAAGGCTTACGAAGGAGCATAGTTTCGGATCGAGACACCAAGTTCGTGGGACACTTGTGGAGAACCTTATATAAAAATATGGGAACAAACTTGTCATTTAGTTCATCTTATCATCCTCAAATGGATGGACAAACATAAGTTGTGAACAGAAGTTTGGGAGACATCCTGAGAAGTTTGGTGACTGAACATCACAGCCAGTGAGACAACATTCTGCCACAGGTGGAATTTGCATATAACGACTCACTAAGTAGAAGCACAGGGCAGAGTCCATTCCAAATGGTTTATGGCATGCAGACAAGAGGAGTTTCTGAATTGAGAGATTCAGAACAGACTGCAACTAGAAGTGCTAGTGCAGAGGATTTTGCGGAAGCAATGAAGGAGCTTCATAACCAAGTTAGGGAGCGATTGCAAAACTTGAGCTAAGAGTATAAGTGAAGAGAAGATCAACAAAGGAGATAAATTTAGTTAAAAGTTGGTAATTTTATCCTTGCACACTTGAGAAAGGAAAGGTTCCCGAGTGGGAGATATAATAAACTTAAAATGAAAAAAATTCGACTGTGCAAGATCCTAAGGAAATTTGGGACAAATGCTTAAGAGATTGAATTACCCAATGGGATCGAAATTTCTCCGATATTCAACATCTCATATTTGTACCCTTATAAATCTAAGGAAGTGGGAGCAGGTAATGAACAAGCAGAGGTTAAATGGACAAAACAGATGTCAGTTGCAGAGAAACCACAAATGGAAAGTATACTGGACAAAAGAGTTAGTAAAAGGACTAGGCGAAAGGAATATTTTGAATACTTGGTCAAGTGGAAGGGACATCCAGTTGAAAATGCCAGCTGGGAAAATGAAGAAGAAATCTAGAAGCATGGACAGAGCATGCGAGAGATCATGGAAAGGAGCCCATGAAAATTTCAAGTGAGGCAGTGTGATGTGATGCAGGAGCGTCATTAGCAGCAAGCGAGCGCAAGCACCGCCAGCACATTTTGACACATGATCGGGAAAAAGTGTTCAAATTAATTTTGAAGTGGGGTGCACCAAACTTAAATGAGACAATTAAGAAGGGGCATACTCCCTGATTGTAATCAGACCTTGAGCATCTCGCTCTTGTCTGAAGGATTAAGAGGCATTTATGCATAGTTAATGTAGGTAGGTAGCTTTAAATTCTTAGATTTGACAGTTAAGAGAGTAGGAGGGAAACAGGATATAGACACCCTCATTGTATAGTTGTAACATATGAGAATTAAATTCAGCTATCTCAAGAGAGAGCAAAGATCAGAGAGCTGTGTTGAAAACACCCATGTACAAAAGCCCTGAATTAATACATGAAGCTTTGATTCAGACTTATGGTGTCGTAATATTCTCTGTGTATGCATGTTTGAAGGTGGGGCTTATAGTTGTTTTACTCTTTCTGTTATGCATTTCTTGTTATGCTATGTATAAATGATTTCTTGTGGAATGTTTGAAATCCAAGAGAGGAAGAGTAAGGGAATGAGTTGCAATTGTTTCTCAACTTGAGAAAGGGAAATTCCTGCAAGGAGGGTAGTGAAGTCGTCCGCAAGGAGTGTGGTGACAAGGCTTCAGAGTTTTATCTCCAAAAGCTCAAGAGGAATAACATTGTTCTCATTCTCTCAGAAGTGCAGGTTATGCATAGGAGCCATGCAAGGTGTGTGCAGGCCGAGTAGAGTCTCACATTTTATAACCTGAGGAAATTGTTGAAGGGTTGTTGTCGCAGAGTGGTGAAGAGTCAAGAGGTTCAAATACTAGAGCATATTTGTTGAAGTGTCGCAAGGAGTGCACGTAGGAATCATCCCCAAAGGACTTTTGGATTTTTCAAACAAGTTCAGGAGGGATAGAGTCTTCGAAGTTGTCAAAGAAAATCTCAAGAGAGCTAGTGCCTTGAAGTGTTGGAAGGAGGCATAGCAAAGTTGTTTTGCAGGTGGACAAGTTCCATGAAGGAATACATTGTTCACTTCGCAGGAGTTGTCAAGGAGAAATTGGATAGTCCAAATTCTCCACAGAGAATTTGTGAAGTTCAGAGAGCCGTCAGATATTGCAAAGGAGGAGAGGGCTTATTGTAAGCCTATTTTCAAGTTTAAGTTTAGGGGAAATAGAGCCATAACATCCAATCCAACAAGGGTCGTTGGATCACTCGTGAAATCACATTTCGTGAATTCGCAAGTTGAAGGGTCGAAACCCTTGCATCAAGATTCTCGAGATCACGAAAGGCGAAGTCCTGACAGGGAAATAAGTTCTGCTGTGGGACCCACGTTGACAATGAGTTGAAATTAGGCATATCGATAGTTCGAAGGATGGGAGGTCAAGACTTTTGTCCTGAGAATCCTAAAGTCGCAAGTTGCGATAGGGAGTAATGAGGAGTTCGGGATATCGACACTTCGGGTGTCGGTATACAAAGGAGGCAGCATTTTGGGAGCGAAGTCCTGAAATCCCGAAAGAGTGACAAGAGGAGGAGCCATAACCGTATCGACATTTTGGGTATCACGAGATTGGGAAGGAAGAGTCAGGAGTTTCGACTCACGAACTCACGAGTGGCAAGTTGAAACAAGCGCATTCTGGATTAGGCCTTGGTCATAGCTTTGTGGTCGCACGGAGAAGGTGGAGCTCGCACCTAGTGTTGTTCACACAGGGGATCTTTCGAAAGGACCTATGGATCAATAGGAAGGAGATTCCAGTAAGAAATCAAAAGAATGATCCTGTGAGCGAACATCGACCTGAGGGGTGATAGAGTGTCTGTGTCAGTTGTGGTATCAGAGCTTGACTCTGTTTATATACTTTAGACAGGGAAAGTGAGAAGGAGAGGAAGAGTACTCTGGTACACATCAGTTGTGGTAGCAAGAGCACAAAACATTTTACAACCATGCCATCAAGAAGAATAGACAGGCAAACACCTTATCCGCCAGAGGATAGGGAAATGCCAAGAAGAAGGGGTAGGCAGATGCCAAATCCAGCCATGGAAAGAGAGATGTGTGACATACGTGCCGAACTCATGGTCATGGAAATAAAACAGAGGTGCACAGCCAGTGTTGGAGATGTTAGTGAATCTAAAATTGAAGATGAAGATGGACATGAAGGAGAAGAAGTTGCAGCAGAAGATGCAACAAATGAATGCATGATTGGGGCTATTCCAAGAATGGGTGCTAGGGAAAAAATCGACATTCCAGTATATGAGGTAAACCTGAATGTTGAGGAGCTTCTAGACTGGATTAGAGCTCTGGACACATATTTTGACTATGAAGATGTCGAGGAAGACAAAAAGGTCAAACATGCTATCACAAGACTTAAAGGACATGCAACATTGTGGTGGGATGAACTACAAGCTGACATACGCTGCAAAGGTAAGCAGAAGATCAAGAGTTGGGATATAATGGCCATGAAGATGAAGGTGAAATTCATACCCAAAGATTATCAAATTTATTTTTTCAAAAGAATGCAAAATTTGAGACAGAAACTGATGTCAGTGAAGGAGTACACTGAATAATTCAACAGGTTAAACATCAGATCAGGTCATTGGGAAAGCGATGATGAAAAAGTTGCTAAATATATGAATGCTCTACAATATGACATTCAGGATTAGATGAGCATGATGACCATCCGAATGGTGGAAGATGCTTATGAGATGGCTCTGAAAGATGAAGAGAAGTTGAGCCGAAAGCAAGGTCAAAGAGACTGAGGAAGAAGTCAAGCCAGAGGCAAATCAGTTGCCCAGGATATAAATAAAAAAATGAAAGGAGACTGGAAGAAACCTCATACTCAGACTGAGAGAGGTGGAAGTTCACATAGGGGACAAAATGCTGATAACAACACTTTTTCTTGTGCTAAAAGTAGTGGAAGAGCAAGAGGTGGAGTGGTGAAATGCTTCACATGCAGAAAAAATGGACACAAGTCTTATGAATGTCTAGATAAGAAGAAATAAGGTGGTGAGACCCACATTGTAGAAGTGCAAGGAAGAAATGTAGAGGCAGAAGATGTTGAAGGTGGAAGATCACTGATGATGAGAAAAGTTCTCTTAACACCAGAGAAGGAGGTGGAGAGTTCGGTCCAAAGGAAAAAACTTTTTCGGACCGCTTGCAAGACCAAAGACTGGGCATGCAAGGTCATCATAGTGGTAGCACAAACAACCTCATTTCTACAGAGATGGTAGAAAAGTTGGATTTGGAGATGATTGAACATCCAAGCCCATATAGAGTTTCATGGTTACAAAAAGGACATCAGGTAAATGTCACTAAACAATGTTTAGTTGAGTTTAAAATAAGAGGGTATAAAGTTGAAATACGATATATGGTGTTATTGCCATGGATGTTTGTCATCTATTTCTGGTTAGACCATAGAAGTATGACATGAATGTGATTCATGATGGAAGGAAGAACACATACACCTTAGAGAAAAATGGGAGAACTCACATGCTGTTGCCAATTAAGAACAAAGAAGTAAAACCTAAAGTAAGCAACGATGCACTTCTCATGAGTGGGAAGGAACTTCTTACAGAGGTTAAGAAGAAGGAGGAAGCACAATTCATTGTGGTCAGGAAGCCTCAAATTGTTTTAACTAGTACAAGGGTAGATGATTTACAGGAAGAGGTTCAGAAACTACTGGAGGAGTTTGCTGACATAGTAGTGGATGAATTGCCTTGTTCGTTGCCACTTATTAGAAGTGTAAGTGATCACATTGACCTCATACCTAGAGCTAGTTTACCAAATAAAGCAACGTACATATTGACGTCATAGGAGAATGACGAGGTCAAAAGACAAGTTCAGGATTTGATGGACAAGGGTTTGGTCAAAGAAAGCCTGAGTTTGTGTGTTGTTCCGATAGTGCTCAGTCCGAAGAAAGATGGGGGTTGGAGAATGTTTACTGACTCGAGGGAAATCAACAACATAACCATCAGGTACAGATTTCCATTGCCAAGGATGGATGATTTGATGGATTGTTTAAGTGGGGCCAAATTTTTTTCAAAGATTGATTTGAAGAGTGGTTATCACCAAATTCATATGAGAGAAGGAGATGAATGGAAGACAACATTCAAGATGAATGAAGGGTTATACGAATGGCATGTTATGTTTTTTGGTCTAACAAACTTGTCGAGTACTTTCATGAGATTGATGAATGAAGTCCTGAAGGATTTCATTGGAAAATTTGTCATTGTGTATCTTGATGACATACTGATTTTGAGTAAAATAGAGGCAGAGCATCTGAAACATTTGGCAACAGTGATGAAGAGGTTACAATAAGAGAAGCTGCTGATAAACATGAAGAAATCCTCATTCATGAAGACAGACCTCATTTATTTGGGTTTTGTTATTTCTGTAGATAATTTGAGGATGGATCCAGATAAGGTGGAGGTAATTAAGAATTGGCCATCACTAGAAAGTATATTTGAGGTTCGAAGCTTTCACGGATTGGCTAGTTTCTACAGAAAGTTCATTAGGAATTTCAGTGGAATTAGTGCACCGATGATGGACACAGTGAAGAAGAGACACAAGCCTTTTCACTAGACAGAAGAAGCTGAGAAAATTTTTAATTTGTTGAAAAGGAAAATCACAGAACAACCAATTCTGGTGTTGCCGGATTTCAAAAAGACATTTCAAGTAAAATGTGATGCAAGTGGATTTGCAATAGGGGCAGTCTTAAGCCAAGAAGATAGGCTGATATCATACTTCAACGAGAAGCTGAATGAAGCCAAAATAAAATACTCCATGTATGACAATGTGTTCTATGCTATTATTCAGGCATTGAAGAAATGGAGACACTATTTAATTCCTATGGAATTTGTCTTATACAGTGACAATCATGCTTTGCAGTTTGTGACTCAACAGGAGAAATTGAATCAAAGACATGCTAAATGGGTTGAATACATGCATAACTTTACTTTTATAACCAAGCATATTTCTGGAACTGCTAACAAAGTTGATGATGCGTTGAGCAGCAAATGTTTGCTATTGCAAGAGTTCAGAGTCAAAAATTTGGGTTTTGATAACCTTCAGGAAATTTACATAGATGATCTAGATTTTAAAGAGGCGTATGCAGCTACTGAGAATCCAATTCTCAAATATAGAAGTCAATCGACAAAATACATGATCCAAGCAGGATTACTGTTTAAGGGTAATCAACTTTGTATTCCAAAATTCTCCATGAGGGGGAATTTACTGAAGGAAAAACATAGTGGAGGATTGGCTTGACATTTCGGTCATGACAAGGCATTCTCAAAGTTAAATGAGTCATATTTTTAGCAAGGAATGAGAGTAGACGTCAAAATATTCATGGACAGATGTAGAATTTGCCAGCATTCAAAAGGAAAGAGGCAAAATGTGGGCCTATATTAAGCGTTACCCATATCTGAGAGGTCGTGGGATGGAATAAGCATGAAATTCATATTGGGGCTGCCAAGAACACAAAGAAGGTTCGACTCGATCTTTGTATTGGTGGTCAGATTTTCTAAGATGGCACAATTTATACCATGTCAGAAAACCAGTGATGCAACTCACATTGCGTATCTATTTTTCAAAGAAGTCATTCGACTTCATGACTTACCAAGGAGCATAGTTTCAGATCGAGACACCCATTTTATGGGACACTTCTCTAGAAACTTATGGAAAAATATGGGAACAAAATTGTCGTTCAGTTCATCTTATCATCCTCAGATGGATGGACATACAGAAGTTGTGAACAAAATTTTGGGAGACTTGCTGAGAAGTTTGGTGACTGAACATCACATCCAGTGGGACAACATTCTACCACAAGAAGAATTTGCATATAACGACTCAGTAAATAGAATCACAGGGCAGAGTTTGTTCCAAATGGTTTATGGCATGCATCCAAGAGGAGTTTCTAAATTGAGAGATTCAGAACAGACTGCGAGTAGAAGTTCTAGTGCAGTGGATTTCGCAGAAGCGATGAAGGAGCTTCATAACCAAGTTAGGGAGCGATTGAAAAACTTGAGACAAGAGTATAAGTGAAGAGAATATCAACACCGGAGATAAATTTAGTTCAAAGTTGGTGATTTGATCCCTTCAGACTTGATAAAGGAAAGGTTCCCGAGGGGGACATATAATAAATTGAAAATGAAGAAAATTGGACCGTGCAAGATCCTAAGGAAATTTGGGACAAATGCTTATGATATTGAATTAACCGATGGGATCAGAATTTCTCCGATATTAAACATCTCAGATTTGTACTCTTATAAAGTTGAGGAAGTGGGAGTAGGTAATGAACAACCATAGGTTCAGTGGAAAAAACATATGCTAGTTGTAGAGAAACCACAAATGGAAAGCATACTGGACAAAAGAGTTAGTAAAAGGACCCGACGAAAGGAATATTTTGAATACTTGGTCAAGTGGAAGGGACATCGAGTTGAAGATGCCAGTTGGGAAAATGAAGCCAAAATACAGAAGCATGGACATAGCGTGTGAGATCTCATGGATAGGATCCCATGAAAATTTCAAGCGAGGGAGTATGATGTAGGAGCATCGTCAGCAGCAAGCGAGCGCGAGCAGCGCCAACGCATTTTGACACATGATCGGGAAAAAGTGTTCAAATTAATTTTGAAGTGGGTTGTGCCAAACTTACATGAGACAATTAAGAACGGGTGTACTCCCTGATTGTAATTAGACCTTGAGCGTCCAGCTCTTGTCTGAAGGATTAAGAGGCATTTATGCATAGTTAATGTAGGTAGGTAGGTTTAAATTCTTAGATTTGACAGTTTAGAGAGTAGGAGGGAAACGAGATATAGAAACCCTCATTGTATAGTTGTAACATATGAGAATTACATTCATCTATCGCAAGAGAGAGCAGAGAGAAGAGAGCTATGTTGAAAACACCCATGTATAAAATTCTTAAATTAATACATGAAGCTTTGATTCAGACTTATGGTGTTGTAATATTCTCTGTGTATGCATTTTTGAAATAGAGCCATAGGATCCAAGCCAACAAGGGCCATTGGATCACTCATGAACTCTCATTTCATGGATTCACGAGTTGAAGGGTCGAAACCCTTGCATAGATATTCCCGAGATCGCGAAAGGTGAAGTCCCGATAGGGAAAGACGTTCTGTTGTGGGACCCGCGTTGACAATGAGTTCAAATTCGACATTTCGGTAGTTCGGAGGATAGGAGGTCGATACTTTTGTCCCGAGAATCCCAAAGTCATGAGTTGCAATAGGGAGTAATGAAGAGTTCGAGATCTCGACACTTTGGGTGTCGAGATACAAAGGAGGCATCATTTTGGGAGCGAAGTCCCAAAAGCCCGAAAGAGTGAAAAGGGGAGGAGCCATACCCATATTGGCATTTCGGGTATCACGAGATTGGGAAGGAAGAGTCGGGAGTTTCGACTCATGAACTCGCAAGTGGTGAGTTGCGACAAGCACCTTCTGGATTAGGCCTTGATCATAGCACTATGGTCACATGGAGAAGGTGGAGCTTGCAACTAGTGTTGTTTTCACAGGGGAGCTTCCTAAAGGACCTATGGATCGATAGGAAGGAGATTCCAATAAGGAATCGAAAGAGACGACCTAGCTCAAAGGAGATAAAGAATGATCCTATGAGCAGATGTCGACCCGAGGATTGATAGAGTGTCTATGTCAGTTGTGGTATCAGAGCCTGACTCTATTTGTATACTTCAGATAGGGAAAGTGAGAAGGAGAGGAAGAGTACTCTGGTACACATCAGTTGTGGTAGCAAGAGCACATAACATTTTACATCCATGTCGTCAAGAAGAATAGACAAGAAAACACCTGATCCACTAGAGGAGAGGGAAATGCGAAGAATAAGGGGTAGGAAGATGCCAAATCCAGCCATGGAAAGAGAGATGCATGACATACGCGCCAGACTTGTCGACATGGAAATAAAACAGAGGTGTGCACCCAATGTTGGAGATGTCAGTGAATCTGAAAGTGAAGATGAAGTTGGACATGAAGGAGAAGAAGTTGGAGCAGAAGATGCAACAAATGAATGCTTGATTAGGGCTGTTGCAAGAATGGGTGCTAGGGAAAAAATCGATATTCCAGTATATGAGGGAAACATGGATGTTGAGGAGCTTCTAGAATGGATTAGAGCTCTAAACACATATTTTGACTATGAATATGTCGAGGAAGACAAAAAGGTAAAACTTGCTATCACAAGACTTAAAGGACATGTAACATTGTGGTGGGATGAACTACAAGCTGACAGGCGCTGCAAAGGAAAGCAGAAGATCAAGAGTTGGGATAGAATGGTCGTGAAGATGAAGGTGAAATTCATACCCAAAGATTATCAAATTTCTCTATTCTGGAGAATGCAGAATTTGAGACGGAAACTGATGTCAGTGAAGGAGTACATTGAAGAATTCTACAGGTTAAACATCATAGTAGGTCATTAAGAAAGCGATGATGAAAAAGTTGCTAGATATATGAATGGTCTATGATATGACATTCAGGATTAGATGAGCATGATGTCCATCCGAATGGTGGAATATGCTTATCATATGGCTCTGAAAGATGAAGAGAAGTTGAGCCGAAAGCAAGGTCAAAGAGACCGAGGAAGAAGTCAAGCCAAAGGCAAATCAGTTTCCCATGATAGAAATTAGAAACCAAAAGGAGACTTGAAGAAACCTCAGACTTAGACTAAGAGAGGTGGAAGTTCACATCGGGGACAAAATGCTGATAACAACACTTTTCATTGTGCTAGAAGTAGAGGAAGAGGAAGAGGTGGAGTGATGAAATGCTTCACATGCGGAAAAAATGGACACAAGTCTTATGAATGTCTAGATAAGAAGAAATAACGTAGTGAGACCCACATTGTAGAAGTGCAAGGAATAAATGTAGAGGCACAAGATACTCAAGGTGGAAGATCACTGATAATGAGAAAAGTTCTCTTAACACCAGAGAAGGAGGTGGAGAGTTCGGTCCAAAGGAATAAACTTTTTCAGACCACTTGCAAGACCAAAGACTGGGCATGCAAGGTCATCCTAGACAGTGGTAGCACAGATAATCTTGTTTCTACAGAGATGGTAGAAAAGCTTGATTTGAAGATGATTGAACATCCAAGCCCATATAGAGTTTCATGGTTACAAAAAGGACATCAGGTAAATGTCACTAAACAATGTTTTGTTGAGTTTAAAATAGGAGGCTATAAAGATGAAATACTTTTTGATGTTATTCCCATGGATGTTTTTCATCTATTGCTAGGTATACCATGGTAGTATGACAAGAATATGATTCATGATGGAAGGAAGAACACATACACCTTAGAGAAAAATGGGAGAACTCACATGTTGTTGCCAATTAAAGACAAGGAAGTAAAACCTGAAATAAGAAACAATGCACTTCTCATGAGTGGGAAGGAACTTCTTATAGAGGTTAAGAAGAAGGAGGAACCATAATTCATTGTGGTCAGGAAGCCTAAAATTGTTTTAACCAGTACAAGGGTAGATGATTTACCGAAAGAGGTTCAAAAACTGTTGGAGGAGTTTGCTGACATAGTAGTGGCCGAACTGCCTTGTTCGTTGCCACCGATTAGAAGTGTAATTCATCACATTGACCTCATACTTGGAGCTAGTTTACCAAATAAAGTAGCATACAGATTGACGCCACAGGAGAATGAAGAGGTCAAAAGACAAGTCCAAGATTTGATGGACAAGGGTTTCGTTCGAGAAATCCTGAGTCTGTGTGCTATTCTAATAATGCTCAGTCCGAAGAAAGACGGTGGCTGGAGAATGTGTATTGACTCAAGGGAAATCAACAAGATAACCATCAGGTACAGATTTCCATTGCCAAGGATGGATGATTTGATGCATTGTTTGAGTGGTGCCAAATTTTTTTCAAAGATTGATTTGAAGAGTGGTTATCACCAAATTCATATGAGAGAAGGAGATGAATGGCAGACAACATTCAAGACGAATGAAGGGTTATACGAATGGCTTGTTATGTCTTTTGGTCTAACAAACTTTCCGAGAACTTTCATGAGATTGAGCAATGAAGTCCCGAAGGATTTCATCGGAAAATTTATCATTGTGTATCTTGATGACATACTGATTTGCAGTAAAATAGAGTCAGAGCATCTGAAACATTTGGCTACAGTGATGAAGAGGTTACAGCAAGAGAAGCTACTGATAAACATGAAGAAATCATCAGTCATGAAGACCGAGGTCATTTATTTGGGTTTTGTTATTTCTGCAGATAAGTTGAGGATGGATCCAGATAAGGTGGAGGTAGTTAAGAATTGGCCATCACCGGAACATATATTTGAGGTTCGAAGCTTTCACATATTGGCTAATTTCTACTGGAAGTTCATTAGGAATTTCAGTGGAATTAGTGCACCGATGATGGACACAGTGAAGAAGAGACACAAGTCTTTTCACTGGACAGAAGAAGCTGAGAAAATTTTTAATTTGCTGGAAAGGAAAATCACAGAACAACCAATTCTAGTGTTGCTGGATTTCAAAAAGACATTTCAAGTAAAATGTGATGCAAGTAGATTTGCAATAGGGGCAGTCTTGAGCCAAGAACACAGGTCAATATTGTACTTCAACGAGAAGCTGAACGAAGCCAAAATAAAATACTCCATGTATGACAAGGAGTTCTATGCTATTATTCAGGCATTGAAGAAATGGAGACACTATTTAATTCCTAAGTTATTTGTCTGATACAGTGACAATCATGCTTTGCAGTTTGTGACTCAATAGGAGAAATTTAATCAAAGACATGTTAAATGTGTTGAATAAATGCATAATTTTACTTTTGTAACTAAGCATATTTCTGGAACTGCTAACAAAGTTGTTGATGCTTTGAGCAGGAAATGTTTGCTATTGCAGGAGTTCAGAGTCAAAACTTTGGGTTTTGATAAAATTAAGGAAATGTACACAGATGATCCAGATTTTAAAGAGGCATATGAAGCAACCGAGAATCCAATTCTCAGGGATAGAAGTCAATGGACAGAATACATGATCCAAGAAAAATTACTGTTTAAGGGTAATCAACTTTGTATTCCAAAATTCTCCATGAGGGAGAATTTACTGAAGGAAAAGCAAAGTGGAGGATTGGCCAGACATTTTGGTCATGACAAGACATTCTCAAAGTTAAGTGAGTCATATTTTTGGCCAGGAATGAGAGCAGACTTCAAAAGATTCATGGACAAATGTATAATTTTCTAGCATTCAAAAGGAAAGAGGTAGAATGCGAGCCTATATCAATCGTTACCCATATCTAAGAGGCTGTGGGATGCAATAAGAATGGACTTCATATTGGGGCTGCCAAGAACACAAAGAGGGTTCGACTCGATCTTTGTATTGGTGGACATATTTTCTAAGATGACACATTTTATACTCGAGCCAAGAGTATAAGCGAAGAGCAGATCAACACAGAAGAGAAATTCAATTTGAAGTTGGTGATTTGATCCTGGCATAGTTGATAAAGGAAAGGTTCTATAGGGGGACATATAATAAACTAAAAATGAAGAAAATTGGACTGTGCAAGATTCTAAGGAAATTTGGGACAAATGCTTATGAGATTGAATTAACCGATGGGATCAGAATTTCTCCGATATTCAACATCTCAGATTTGTACCCTTATAAAGATGAGGAAGCGGGAGCAGGTAATGAACAACCAGAGGTTCAATGGACAAAAGAGATGTGAGTTGCAGAGAAACCACAAATGGAAAGAATACTGGACAAAAGAGTTAGTAAAAGGACCAGGCAGAAGGAATATTTTGAATACATGGTTAAGTGGAAGGGACATCGAGTTGAAGATGCCAGCTGGGAAAATGAATCTAAAATCCAGAAGCATGGACAGAGCATGCGAGAGCTCATGGATGCAATCCCATGAAAATTTCAAGCGAGGGAGTATGATGTACGAGCATCGTCAGCAGCAAGCGAGCGCGGGCAGCGCCAATGCATTTTGACACATGATCGAGAAGAAGTGTTCAAATTAATTTTTAAGTGGGGTGTGTGAAACTTACATGAGACAATTAAGAAGGGGCATACTCCCTGATTGTAATCAGACCTTGAGCATCCCACTCTTGTCTGAAGGATTAAGAGGAATTTATGCATAGTTAATGTAGGTAGGTAGCTTTAAATTCTTAGATTTGACAGTTTACAGAGTAGGAGGGAAACGGGATATAGACACCCTCATTGTATAGTTGTAACATATGAGAATTGCATTCATCTATTGAAAGAGAGAGCAAAGAACAGAGAGCTATGTTGAAAACACCCATGTATAAAAGTCTTGAATTAATACATGAAGCTTTGATTCAGACTTATGGTGTTGTAATATTCTCTGTGTATGCATTTTTGAAATAGAGCCATATGATCCAAGCCAACAAGGGTCGTTGGATTACTTTTGAACTCTCATTTCATGGATTCATGAGAGAAAGGGTCAAAACACTTGCATAGAGATTCCTGATATCATGAAAGGCGAAGTCCCGATAGGGAGAGAAGTTCTGTTGTGGGACCCGCGTTGACAACGAGTCAAAATTAAGCATTTCGGCAGTTCGAGGGATAGGAGGTCAAGACTTTTGTCCCTAGAATACCAAAGTCACGAGTTGTGATAGGGAGTAATGAGGAGTTTGAGATCTTGGCACTTTAGGTGTCAAGATACAAAGGAGGCAACATTTTGGGAGCGAAGTCTCGAAAGCCCGAGAGAGTGACAAGGGGAGGAGCCATACCCGTATAGACATTTCAGGTACTGTGAGATTGGGAAGGAAGAGTCAGGAGTTTCGACTAATGAACTCACGAGTGGAGAGTTGTGACAAGCACCTTCTGGATTAGGCCTTGGTCAAGGAGCTGTGGTCGCATGTAGAAGGTGGAGCTCACACCTAGTGATGTTCGCAAAGGGGAGCTTCCGAAAGGACCTATGGATTGATAGGAAGGAGATTCTAGTAAGGAATCGAAAGAGTCGATCTAGCTCAAAGGAGTTAAAGAACGATCCTATGAGTGGAGGTCGAGATGAAGGCCGATAGAGTGTCTATGTCAGTTGTGGTATCAGAACTTGACTCTGTTTGTATACTTCAGATAGGGAAAGTGAGAAGGAGAGGAAGAGTACTCTGGTACACATCAGTTGTGGTAGCAAGAGCACAAAACATTTTACAACCATGCCGTCAAGAAGAATAGACAGGAAACCACACAATCTGCCAGAGGAGAGGGAAATGCCAAGAAGAAGGGGTAGGTAGATGCCAAATCCAGCCATGGAAAGAGAGATGCGTGACATACGCACCACACTCATGGACTTGGAAATAAAACAGAGGAGCATAGCCAGTGTTGGAGATGTCAGTGAATCTAAAAGTGAAGATGAAGTTGGACATGAAGGAGAAGAAGTTGTAGCAGAAGATGCAACAAATGAATGCCTGATTAGGGCTGTTGCAAGAATTGGTGCTAGGGAAAAAATTGACATTCCAGTATATGAGTGAAACATGGATGTTGAGGAGCTTCTAGACTGGATTAGAGCTCTAGACACATATTTTGACTATGAAGATGTCGAGGAAGACAAAAGGGTCAAACATGCTATCACAAGACTTAAAGGACATGGAACATTGTGGTGGGATGAACTACAGGCTGACAGATGCTGCAAAGGAAAGTAGAAGATCAAGTGTTTTGATAGAATGGTCGTGAAGATGAAGGTGAAATTCATACCCAAAGATTATCAAATTTCTCTGTTCCAGAGAATGCAAAATTTTAGACAGAAACTGATGTCAGTGAAGGAGTACACTGAAGAATTCTACAGGTTAAACATCAAAGCAGGTCATCGGGAAAGCGATGATGAAAAAGTTGCTATATATATGAATGGTCTACGATATGACATTCAATATTAGATGAGCATGATGACCATATGAATGGTGGAATATGCTTATCAAATGGCTCTGAAAGCTAAAGAGAAGTTGAGCCGAAAGCAAGGTCAAAGAGACCGAGGAAGAATTCAAGCCAGAGGAAAATCATTTGCCCAAGATAGAAATCAGAAATGGAATGGAGACTGGAAGAAACCTCAGACTCAGACTGAGAGAGGTGGAAGTTCACATAGGGGACAAAATGTTGATAACAACACTTTTCCTTATGCTAGAAGTAGAGGAAGAGGGAGAGGTAGAGCGGTGAAATGCTTCACATGTGGAAAAAGTGGACACAAGTCTTATGAATGTCCAGATAAGAAGAAATAAGGTGGTGAGACCCACATTGTAGAAGAACAAGGAAGAGATGTAGAGGCAGAAGATGTTGAAGGTGGAAGATCATTGATGATGAGAAATGTTCTCTTAACACCAGAGAAGGAGGTGGAGAGTTCAGTCCAAAGGAATAGACTTTTTCATACCACTTGCAAGACCAAAGACTAGGCATGCAAGGTCATCATGGACAGTGGTAGCACAGATATTCTCATTTCTACAGAGATGGTAGAAAAGCTGGATCTGGAGATGATTGAACATCCAACCGCATATAGAGTTTCATGGTTAGAAAAAGGGCATCTAGTAAATGTCACTAACAATGTTTAGTTGAGTTTAAAATAGGATGGTATAAAGATGAAATACTCTATGATGTTATTACCATGGATCTTTGTCATTTATTGTTGGGTAGACCATGCCAGTATGATAGGAATGTGATTCATCATGGAAGGAAGAACACATACACCTTAGAGAAAAATGGGAGAACTCACATGTTGTTGCCAATTAAGGACAAGGATGTAAAACCTAAAGTAAGCAACGTTGTACTTCTCATGAGTGGGAAGGAACTTAGAGAGGTTAAGAAGAAGGAGGAACCACAATTCATTGTGGTCAGAAAGCCTAAAATTGTTTTAACCAGTACAAGGGTAGATGATTTACCGGAAGAGGTTCAGAAAATTCTAGAGGAGTTTGCTGACATAATAGTGGATGAACTGCCTTGTTCGTTGCCACCGATTAGAAGTGTAAGTCATCACATTGACCTCATACCTAGAGCATACAGATTGATGCCACAGGATAATGAAGAGGTCAAAAGACAAGTACAGGATTTGATGGACAAGGGTTTGGTCAGAGAAAGCCTGAGTCCGTGTGCTGTTCCGATAGTGCTCAGTCCGAAGAAAGATGGGAAATGGAGAATGTGTAATGACTCAAGGGAAATTAACAAGATAACCATCAGGTACATATTTCCATTGCCAAGGATGGATGATTTGATGGATTGTTTGAGTGGGGCCAAATTTTTTTCAAAGATTGATTTGAAGAGTGGTTATCACCAAATTCGTATGAGAGAAGAAGACGAATGGAAGACATCATTCAAGACGAATCAAGGGTTATACAAATGGCTTGTTATGCCATTTGGTCTGACAAACACACCGAGTACTTTCATGATATTGATGAACGAAGTCCTGAAGGATTTCATCGGAAAATTTGTCATTGTGTATCTTGATGACATACTAATTTTCAGTAAAACAGAGGAAAATCTTCTGAAACATTTGGCTATAGTGATGAAGAGGTTGCAGCAAGAGAAGTTGATGATAAACATGAAGAAATCCTCTTTCATGAAGACATAGCTCATTTATTTGGGGTTTGTTATTTCTACAGATAAGTTGAGGATGGATCCAGATAAGGTGGAGGTAATTAAGAATTGGCCATCACTGGAAAGTATATTTGAGGTTCGGAGCTTTCACGGATTGGCTAGTTTCTACAGGAAGTTCAATAGGAATTTTAGGAATTTCAGTGGAATTAGTGCACTGATGATGGACACAGTGAAGAAGAGACACAAGTCTTTTCACTGGATAGAAGAAGTTCAGAAAAGTTTTAATTTGCTGAAAAGGAAAATCACAGAACAACCAATTCTGGTGTTGTCGGATTTCAAAAAGACATTTCAAGTAAAATGTGATGCAAGTGGATTTGCAATAGGGGAAGTCTTGAGCCAAGAAGACATGCCGATAGCATACTTCAGCGAGAAGATGAATGAAGCCAAAATAAAATAATCCACGTATGACAAGGAGTTCTATGCTATTATTCAGGGATTGAAGAAATGGAGACACTATTTAATTCCTAAGGAATTTGTCTTATAAAGTGACAATCATGCTTTGCAATTTGTGACTCAACAGGAGAAATTGAATCAAAGATATGTTAAATGGCTTGAATACATGAAAAACTTTACTTTTGTAACTAAGCATATTTCTGGAACTGCTAACAAAGTTGTTGATGCTTTGAGCAGGAAATGTTTGCTATTGTAGGAGTTCAAGGTCAAAACTTTGGGTTTTGATAACCTTAAGGAAATGTACACAGATGATCCAGATTTTAAAGAGGCTTATGAAGCAGCTGAGAATCCAATTCTCAGGGACAGAAGTCAATGGACAGAATACATGATCCAAGAAGGATTATTGTTTAACGGTAATCAACTTTGTATTCCAAAATGCTGCATGAGGGAGAATTTACTGAAGGAAAAACATAGTGGAGGATTGGTTGGACATTTTGGTCATGACAAGATGTTCTCAAAGTTAAATGAGTCATATTTTTGTTCAGGAATGAGAGCATACATCAAAAGATTCGTGGACAGATGTAGAATTTGCTAGCATTCAAAAGGAAAGAGGCAGAATGCGGGCCTATATCAACCGTTACCCATACCTGAGAGGCCGTGGGATGCAATAAGCATGGAATTCATATTGGGGCTGCCAAGAACACAAAGAGGGTTCGACTCGATCTTTGTAGTGGTGGACAGATTTTCTAAGATGACACATTTTATACCATGTGAGAAAACTAGTGACGCAACTCACATTGTGAATCTGTTTTTCAAAGAAGTCATTCAACTTCACGACTTACCAAGGAGCATAGTTTCGGATCGAGACACCAAGTTCGTGGGACACTTCTGGAGAACCTTATGGAAAAGGATGGGAAAAAACTCATTGTTCAGTTCAACTTATCATCCTCAGACAGATGGACAGACAGAAGTTGTGAACAGATGTTTGGGAGACTTGATGAGAAGTTTGGTGACTGAACATCACAGCCAGTGGGACAACATTTTTCCATAGGTGGAATTCGCATACAACAACTCACTAAATAGAAGCACAGGGCAGAGTCCATTCCAAATGATTTATGGGATGCAACCAAGAGGAGTTTCTGATTTGAGAGATTCAGAACAGATTGCGACTAGAAGTGCTAGTGCAGAGGATTTCACAGAAGCGATGAAGGAGCTTCATAACCAAGTTAGGGAGCGATTGCAAAACTCGAGCCAAGAGTATAAGCGAAGAGTAGATCGACAGAGGAGAGAAATTTGTTCGAAGTTGGTGATTTGATCCTTTCACACTTGGGAAAGGAAATGTTCTCGAGGGGGACATATAATAAACTGAAAATGAAGAAAATTGGACTGTGCAATATCCTAAGGATATTTGGGAGAAATGCTTCTGAGATTGAATTAGCCGATGGGATCGGAATTTCTTCGATATTCAACATCTCAGATTTGTACCCTTATAAATATGAGGAAGTGAGAGCAGGTAATGAACAACCAGAGGTTCAGTGGACAAAATAGATGACAATTGCAGATAAACCACAAATGGAAAGCATACTAGACAAAAGAGTTAGTAAAAGGACCAAGTGAAAGGAATATTTTGAATACTTGGTCAAGTGGAAGGGACATCCAGTTGAAGATGCCAGCTGGGAAAATGAAGCCAAAATCTAGAGGCATAGATAGACCGTCCGAGATCTCATGGACAGGAGCCCATGAAATTTTCAAGCGAGGGAGTATGATGCAACAGCATCATCAGTAGCAAGCGAGCGCAAGCAACACCAATGCATTTTGACACATGATCGGGAAAAAGTGTTCAAATTAATTTTGAAGTGGGGTGCACCAAACTTAAATGAGACAATTAAGAAGGGGCGTACTCCCCGATTGTAATCAGACCTTGGGCATCTCGCTCTTGTCTAAAGGATTAAGAGGCATTTATGCATAGTTAATGTAGGTAGGTAGCTTTAAATTCTTAGATTTAATAGTTTAGAGAGTAGGAGGGAAATGAGATATAGACACCCTCATTGTATAGTTGTAACATATGAGAATTACATTCAGCTATCGCAAGAGAGAGCAGAGAGAAGAGAGCTATGTTGAAAACACCCATGTACAGAAGTCCTGAATTAATACATGAAGCTTTGATTCAAACTTATGGTGTTGAAATATTCTTTGTGTATGCATGTTTGAATGTGGGGCTTATAGATGTTTTACTCTTTCTGTTATGCATTTGTTGTTACACTATGTATGAATGATTTCTTGGTGAATGTTTGAAATCTGAGAGAGGGAGAGTAAGGGAATGAGTTGCAATTGTTTCTTAATCTGAGTAAGGGAAATTCCTGCAAGGAGGGTAGTGAGGTTGTCCGCAAGGAGTGGGGGAAAAGGGTTCAAAGTTTTATTTCTGAAAGCTTAGGAGGGATAAAATTGTTCTCATTCTCGCAGAAGTGTAGGTTAAGCACAGGAGCCATGAAAGGTGTGCATAGGCCGAGTAGAGTCTCATAGTTTACAACATGATGAAATTGTTGAAGGCCTACTATCGTAGAGTGGCACAGAGTCAAGAGGTTCAAATACTAGAGAATATTTGAAGAAGTGTCGCAAGGAGTGCATGCAGGAATCATCCCCAAAGAACTTGAGGATTTTTCAAACAAGTTCAATAGGGATAGATTCTTTGAAGTTGTCGAAGAAAATCTCAAGAGGGCTAGTGCGTTGAAGTGTTGGAAGGAGGCGTAGCAAAGTTGTTTTGCAGGTGGACAAGTTCCATGAAGGAATACCTTGTTCACTTCGTAGGAGTTTTCAAGGAGGAATTGGACGGTCAAAATTCTTTGTGGAGAATTCACAAAGTTTCGAGAGTCGTCAGATCTTATAGAGGAGCAAGGGAGTTACGGTAAGCCTATTTTCAAGTTTAAGTTCAGGGGAAATAGAGCCATAGGATCCAAGCCAACAAGGGTCATTGGATCACTCGCGAACTTTCATTTCATGGATTCGCGAGTTGAAGGGTTGAAACCCTTGCATCAATATTCGTGAGATCGCAAAAGGTGAAGTCCCAATAGGGTGAGAAATTCTGTTGTGGGACCCGCATTGACAACGAGTCAAAATTTGGCATTTCGGCAGTTCAAAGGATAGGAAGTCGAGAATTTTGTCTCGAGAATCCTGAACTCTCGAGTTGCGATAGGGAGTAACGAATATTTCGAGATCTTGGAACTTCGAGTGTCGGGATACAAATGAGGCATCATTTTGGGAGAAAAGTCCTGAAATCCCGAAAGAGTGACAAGGGGAGGAGCCATACCCATATCGACATTTCAGGTAACACAAGATTGGGAAGGAATAGTCGAGAGTTTCGACTCACGAAATCACGAGTGGTGAGTTGTGACAAATGCCTTCTAGATTAGGCCTTACTCATTGTGCTTTGGTCACACGGAGAAGGTGGAGCTTGCACCTAGTGTTGTTCACACAGGGGAGCTTCCGAAAGGACCTGTGGATCGATAGGAACGAGATTCCAATAAGGAATCGAAAGAGCCGATCCGGCTCAAAGGAGATAAAGAACAATCCTGTGAGCAGACGTCGACTCGAGGCCCGATAGAGTGTCTGTGTTAGTTGTGGTATCGGATAGGGAAAGTGAGAAGGAGAGAAAGAGTACTCTGGCACACATTTGTTGTGATAAAAAGTGCACAGAACAATTTACAGCAATGCCACCAAGAAGAATAGATAGGCAAAGACCTGATCCACCAGAGGAGAGGGAAATTCCAAGAAGAAGGGGTAGGTAGATGCCAAATCCATCCATGGAAAGAGAGATGTGTGACATACGTTCCAGACTCGTGGACATGGAAATAAAACAGAGTCGCACAACCGGTGTTGGAGATGTCAGTGAATTTGAAAGTGAAGATGAAGCTGGAAATGAAGGAGAATAAGTTGCAGTAGAAGATGTAGAAAATGAACGCCTAAGTAGGGATGTTGCAAGAATGGGTGCTAGGGAAAAAATTGACATTCCAGTATATGACGGAAACCTGGATGTTGCGGAGCTTCTAGACTGGATTAGAGCTTTGGACACATATATTGAATATAAAGATGTCGAGGAAGACAAAAAGGTCAAACATGCTGTCACAAGACTTAAAGGACATGCAACATTGCGGTGGGATGAACTACAAGCTGACAAACGCTACAAAGGCATGCAGAAGATCAAGAGTTGGGATAGAATATTTGAGAAGATGAAGGTGAAATTCATATCCAAAGATTATCAAATTTCTCTGTTCCAGAGAATGCATAATTTGAGACATAAACTGATGTCAGTGAAGGAGTACACTGAAGAATTCTACAAGTTAAACATCAGAGCAGATCATCGGGAAAGCGATGATAAAAAAGTTACTAGATATATGAATGGTCTACGATACGACATTCAGGATGAGATGAGCATGATGACCATCCGAATGGTGGAAGATGATTATCAGATGGCTCTCAAAGCTGAAGAGAAGCTGAGCCGAAAACAAGGTCAAAGAGGTCGAAGAAGAAGTTAAGCCAGAGGCAAATCAGTTGCCCAGGATAGAAATCAGAAACCGAAAGGAGACTGGAAGAAACCTCAGACTGAGACTGAGAGAGGTGGAAGTTCACAGAGGAAAAAATATGCTGATAATAACACTTTTCCTCGTGCTACAGGTAGAGGAAGAGGAAGAAGTGGAGTGATGAAAAGCTTCACATGCAGAAAAAATGGACACAAGTCTTATGAATGTCCAGATAAGAAGAAAGAAGGTGGTGAGACCCACATTGTAGAAGCGCAAGGAAGAAATGTAGAGGGAGAAGATGTTGAAGGTGGAAGATCACTGGTGATGAGAAAATTTCTCTTAACACCAGAGAAAGAGGTGGAGAGTTTGGTCCAAAGGAACACACTTTTTCATACTTGTTGCAAGACCAAAGACTGGGCATGCAAGGTCATCGTGGACATTGGTAGCACAGATAATCTTGTTTGTACAGAGATGGTAGAAAATCTAGAGCTGGAGACGATTGAACATCCAAGCCCATATAGAGTTTCATGGTTACAAAAAGGACAACAGGTAAATGTCACTAAACAATGCTTAGTTGAGTTTAAAATAGGAGGGTATAAAGATGAAATACTCTGTGATGTTATTCCCGTGGATGTTTGTCATCTATTGCTGGGTAGACCGTGGCAGTATGACAGGAATGTGATTCATGATGGAAGGAAGAACACATATAGCTTAGAGAAAAATGGGAGAGCCCACATGCTGTTGCCAATTAAGGACAAGGAAGTAAAACCTGAGGTAAGCAACGTTGTACTTCTCATGAGTGGGAAGGAAATTTCTATAGAGGTTAAGAAGAAGGAGGAACCACAATTCATTGTGGTCAGGAAGCCTAAAATTGTTTTAACCAGTACAAGGGTAGATGATTTGCCGGAAGAGGTTCAGAAACTACTAGAGGAGTTTGCTGACATAGTAGTGAATGAACTGTTTTGTTCATTGCCACCGATTAGAAGTGTAAGTCATCACATTGAACTCATACCTAGAGATAATTTACCAAATAAAGCAGTGTACAGATTGATGCCACAGGAGAATGAAGAGGTCAAAAGACAAGTCGAGGATTTGATTGATAAGGGTTTGGTCAGAGAAGGCCTAAGTCCGTGTGTTGTTCCAACAGTGCTCAGTTTGAAGAAAGACGGGGGCTGGAGAATGTGTACTAACTCGAGGTAAATCAATAAGATAACCATCAGGTATAGATTTCCATTGCCAAGGATGGATGATTTGATGGATTGTTTGAATGGGGCCAAATTTTTTTCAAACATTGATTTGAAGAGTGGTTATCACCAAATTCATATGAGAGAAGGAGACGAATGGAAGATAGAATTCAAGATGAATGAAGGGTTATACAAATTGCTTTTTATGCCATTTGGTCTAAAAAATGTGTCGAGCACTTTCATGAGATTGATGAATGAAATCTTGAAGGATTTCATAGGAAAATTTGTCATTGTGTATCTTGATGACATACTGATTTTCAGTAAAACAGAGGCAGAGCATCTGAAACATTTGGCTACAGTGATGAAGAGTTTACAGTAAGAGAATTTGCTGATAAACATGAAGAAAGTTGTTGATAAACATGAAGAACACAAAAAGGGTTCGAATCGATCTTTGTAGTGGTGGACAGATTTTCTAAGATGGCACATTTTATAGCATGTCAGAAAACCAGTGACGCAACTCACATTGCGAATCTGTTTTTCAAAGAAGTCATTTGACTTCATGGCTTACCAAGGAGCATATTTTCGGATTGAGACACCAAGTTCGTGGGAAACTTCTGGAGAACTTTATGGAAAAATCTGGTAACAAACTTGTCATTCAATTTAGCTTAGCATCCTCAGACGAATGGACAGACGAAATTTGTGAATAGAAGTTTGGGAGACTTGCTGAGAAGTTTGGTGACTGAACATCATAGCCAGTGGGACAACATTCTTCCACAGGTGGAATTTGCATATAATGACTCACTAAATAGAAGCACAGGGTAGAGTGCATTCCAAATGGTTTATGGCATGTAGCCAAGAGGAGTTTCTGAATTGAGAGATTCAGAAGAGACTGTGACTATAAGTGCTAGTGTAGAGGATTTCGCAGAAGCGATGAAGGAGCTTCATAAACAAGTTAGGGAGCGATTGAAAAACTTGAGCCAAGAGTATAAGCGAAGAGCAGATCAACACAGTAGAGAACTTTAGTTCAAAGTTGGTGATTTGATCCTTGCACACTTGAGAAATGAAAGGTTCTTGAGGGGGACATATAATAAACTGAAAATGAAGAAAATTGGACCGTGTAAGATCCTAAGGAAATTTGGGACAAATGCTTATGAGATTGAATTACCCGATGGGATCAGAATTTATCCTATATTCAACATCTCAAATTTCTACCCTTATAAAGCTGAGGAAGTGGGAGCAGGTAATGAAAAACCAAAGGTTCAGTGGACAAAAGAGATGCCAGTTGCAGAGAAACCACAAATGGAAAGCATACTGGAAAAAAGAGTTAGTAAAAGGACCAGGCGAAATGAATATTTTGAATACTTGGTCAAGTGGAAGGGACATCCAGTTGAATATGCTAGTTGGGAAAATGAAGCCGAAATCCAAAAGCATGGATAGACCATGCGAGATCTCATGGACAAGAGCCCATGAAAATTTCAAGTGAGGGAGTATGATGCAGGAGCATCATCAGTAGCAAGCAAGCGCGGCCAGTGCCAACACATTTTGACACATGATCGGGAAAAAGTGTTCAAATTAATTTTGAAGTGGGGTGTGCCAAACTTAAATGAGACAATTAAGAAGGGGTGTACTCCCTGATTGTAATCAAACCTTGAGCATCCCACTCTTGTCTGAAGGATTAAGAAGCATTTATGCATAGTTAATGTAGGTAGGTAGCTTTAAATTCTTAGATTCGACAGTTTAGAGAGTAGGAGGGAAACGGGATATAGACACCCTCATTGTATAGTTGTAACATATGAGAATTACATTTAGCTATCGCAAAGAGAGCAGAGAGTAGAGAGCTGTGTTGAAAACCCCCATGTATAGAAGTCCTGAATTAATACATGAAGCTTTGATTCAGACTTATGGTGTTGTAATATTCTCTATGTATGCATGTTTGAATGTGGGGCTTATAACTATTTTACTCTTTCTATTATGCATTTTCTGTTATGCTATGTATGAATGATTTCTTGTTGAATTTTTGAAATCTGAGAGAGGGAGAGTAAGGGAATGAGTTGCAATTGTTTCTCAACCTGAGTAAGGGAAATTCCTACAAGGAGGGCAGTGAAGTCGTCCGCAAGGAGTGCGATGACAAGGGTTTAGAGTTTTATCTCTGAAAGCTCATGATTGATAACATTGTTCTCATTCTTGTAGAAGTGCAGGTTAAGAACAAGAGCCATGCAAGGTGTGCATAGGCTGAGTAGAGTCTCAGAGTTTACAACCTGAGAAAATTGTTGAAGTACTGCTGTTGCAGAATGGCTCAGAGTCAAGAGGTTCAAATACTAGAAAATATTTTAATAAGTGCCACAAGGAGTACACACATGAATCATCCGCAAAGGACTTGAGGATTTTTCAAACAAGTTCAGGAGGGATAGAGTCTTCGAAGTTTTCGAAGAAAAGCTCAAGAGGGCTATTGCCTTGAAGTGTTGGAAGGAGGCGTAGCAATGTTGTTTTGCAGGTGGACAAGTTCCGTGAAGGAATACCTTGTTCACTTCGTAAGAGTTGTCAAGGAGGAATTGGATAGTCCGAATTCTCCATGGATAATTCACGAAGTTCCGAGAGCTGTCAGATCTTGCAGAGGAGCAAGGGAGTTACGGTAAGACTATTTTCAAGTTTAAGTTCAGGGGAAATAGAGTCGTAGGATCCAAGCCAACAAGGGCCATTGGATCACTCACGAACACTCATTTCATGGATTCACGAGTTCAAGGGTCGAAACCCTTGCATCAAGATTCGTGAGATCACGAAAGGAGAATTCGTGACAGGGAGGAAAGTTCCATTGTGGGACCCACGTTGAGAACAAGTTGAAATTCGACATTTCGATAGTTTGGAGAATAGGAGTTTGAGATTTTTGTCCCAAGAATCCTAAAGTCACGAGTTGTGATAGGGAGTAACGAGGAGTTTGGGATATCGACACTTAGGGTGTCAGGATACAAAGGAGGCATCATTTTGGGAGCGAAGTCTCGAAAACCTGAAAAAGTGACAAGGGGAGGATCCATACACGTATCGACATTTCAAGTATCACGAGATTGGGAAGGAAGAGTCAGGAGTTTCGACTCACAAACTCGTGAGTGGCGAGTTGTGACAATTGCCTTCTAGATTAGGCCTTGGTCATAGCATTGTGGTCGCACCTAGTGATTTTCGCACAGGGGAGCTTCCGAAAGGACCTATGGATCGATAGGAAGGAGATTCCAGTAAGGAATCGAAAGAGCCGATCCGACTCATAGGAGATAAAGAACAATCCTGTGAGCGAATGTCGACCCGAGGGCTGATAGAGTGTCTGTGTCACTTCTTCTCTCCTACCTCATTATATTATGGAGCATATGGAGCCCTATGTTGCAATTGTATGCCAACTTCAAAACAAATATGTTCCACATATTTATTTACGTATTCTCCTCCATTGTTCATTTGAAGCGTTTTGATCCTTTTCCCTGGTTGATTTTCTACAAGTTCCTTGAAATGTTTAAGGCATGGAAAGACTTTAGATTTGAACTTGAGAAAGTAGATCCATGTGAATATGGACCAATCTCAATGAATTTAAGGACATATCTTGATTTTTTCATTTACGTATGTAGGAAAGGACTTAATAGATCACTCTGCACAAGATCGATAATGGAGGATTCTATTAATTCTTTTCCTTTCTCGAAATTTTCTATAGGGTGTTTTCTAGGTATGTAGCCTTGACATACTCCATATGTGAATTTTATGTTGGGTAGACCATCTACCATTCCATGATTTATTAACTAATGCAAGTACCTAAAATTAAAATGTCCAATACTTTCATTCCTTAATCTACTTTCATCTTTTGCATGTGCTAGTAGCATAATAAAAACAAATTTAGGAAAACAATGTGAAAAGGTATACAACCTAGAATGGTGATCATCCTCTCTGATTGCAACTTTGGAGCCATCTTCCATCTCAGAGATGGTCACTGAATTTTAGGTGAATTCAACTTTATTTCCTATTCCAGAGTGAGTGATATGATAGATTGAGAGTAAATTATGGACAATTTTGGAACATGCAATACATTCTTGAAAAATCCATTTTCTATATCGAGTCTTCCTTGTCCACAAACTTTTACAATAATGTCATATCCCCTTAGAATGGGAGGACCCATGTAAGGATTCAAAGAGGTAAAAACATCTTGTGTTGAAACCCTATGTTGTGATGCACCAGAATATAAGATCCATGCATATAGTGGGGAAAATATAGCTATCAATGCATGTGCATTACCTTGATCTTCTAGTGATTTGTCTCCGTGTTTTTTCTTGGAATTTTCTAGTATGCAATCTCCAAGTCTTTTTTTCTACAGAACTTGTGACATAAGATCGATGGTTTTCTTCATGCAGGAGATTTATGGATGATATCCTTGGTTGCAATAAATACACCTAGACTTATCCTTCCTTGATTTTCCTACTTTGGAGTTGGAAGATTCTTCTATGGGTTTGAGGTTTCCTCCATTTTTTTGTTTGGGTTCCTTCTTTCCCTTTGATTTTTGTTTGTTTTTGTTGTTTATCTTTCTACTTTCATGTACATCAAGTGCATGGGATTTGGAATTCTTTTGAACACCCACTTTTATAATATTGTCTTGCTCACGTATGAGAGATTCAGTGAATGCATCCAGAGTAGTCATTTTCCATTTACCACCCATTGTAAGATTTTAAGTATGAAATGTATAAACAAATATCGAGTAATCTAGACCCAACTTAAAAATAGTGGAAAGGGTTAGTTGATATAATTGCAATGATTTGTCTATTACACACCCCTTGAGTTGTTGCAATGAAGCTTTAAACTTTGAACAAGTCTTGAATGTTCTCATAATTGCTTGGGTTTATTGAGATTAAATCATTCTCCAACATATGACCATGCATTTCATATTTATTTCTGAAGAAGACCTTTTATGTGGTCCAAACATTGTTTGGAGTTGTAGATGATTCAACATGGAATAATAATTTTGGAGAAACATATGAGAAAATAAGTACAAAAGATTCATCCATTCACTTAAAATACTTGCTTTCTCAATGGTAGAAGTAGGTTCTACTTTAGTTTCCATAGTGTTTTGATACAATCCTCTATTTCTAAGAAAAATAAGAACTTTTTGTTTCTATTCAAAATAGTTGTATGGGGTTAGAATCACCATCGACAAAAGCTCCATATCCATCCTCTATGAATGCTCCAATATTTTGTAACTTGTAAGAGAGAGTGTGTGTTCCTTATTACAAGCACATGTGATATGATACAATGTGAAATTGTTTAATTACCTGCATAGATAATCTAGCATGAAAAGAGGAACAACAACAACTGTGAAGTTTTGAGACAAGAAGATGAAGAGAGAATGAAAAAAAATTGTATTCCACAATGAATGAATGGAAACATTACATGTGATATACTCTCCATGTTAAAATAATGTTCCATAGTATTATTATAGAGATTGGACATGCACTAACAAAAACCTAAGTAAACGACCACCTAGTCCTAGTTAATTGTCCATGTAGTCAATCAATTAACTAGTTTGCACAAGTGGATCTGATTTAACCTCATGCATGCACATGGGGTGCACTCTCCTAGCCTCATACACATGTGGTGCACCCTATTGGTGATTATTCTAAGGTTGACATGCAATACTCGGTGATAATTCCTAGGTGCGCATGCAAGACTAGACTCCACTAGTCTAACTAATTTACAATTGATGGAAGAGGTGATGTCCCCTTATCCAAGGGAAGAATATTCTCATATAGTGGAGAATATATGTGAACAAGGGAGAAAAATGGTGTCCTCAACATGGAGTATAAAACATAGGAAAATAAATACTAGCTAGTGTGAATGTATCTCCAATGCCCCCTTTGAAGCACTACTAGGGAGCATATAATGAATGGGTCCCAAAAATAAGCCATGTTAGGTACACATGTACAATGCATCTAATGAAAATATAACAAATGAAAAATGAGGGAAAATGGAAAACCTTGTGGGAACAAAACCCCCCCTCAAAATGTGATGTTGACTATGACAGTTGTTAGGAAAATTTGTCCTTCACCACAAGGAGGTCTCATAGAAAGTTGATTTTTTTTCTCAATGAAGGTATTTGTGAATATGTCTGCAATCTGTTCAAAAGAGGGATAATACTAGATATCGATGAGCCCATCATGAATTAGTCTTTATATGAAGTGCATGTGAATCTCAATATGTTTGGTTCTTTGTCGATATACCGTATCTCTGTAGAAATTCAATGTACTTTGATTATCACACTAGATACTATTTGGTTGATGAAGCAATATTCCAACCTTTATGAGGAAGTGCTACAGCCAAATTCCTTGAGTTATAACATTGACTGCACCTCCATATTTGACCTCTACTAATGACAAATCAGTGCCAAATTTATTTTTGTTGGACCAACATATGGGGTTCAATCCTAAAATAAGAACATATCCTGAGGTGGACCTACTATCTGTGCTATCACTAACCCAATATGAATCAGTGTGGTTGACAAGATCCAAGATACATCCTACTGCATAATGTATACCATGGCTAGTTGTACCTTTGACATACCAAAGTATATGCTTGACAACTTTCCAATGAAGTTCATGTGGCTCTTGCATTTATCCGGAAGATTATCCTACAACATATGAGATGTTGGGAAGAGAGTCGGTGAAATAAATAAGACTCCCCACTAACTGATGATTCTTGGTACAATCAACCAAAGTTGTACACTGTCATCTTCTAACTTGACCCTAGATAGGAAAGGTGTGGTATCCAACTTGAATTTGGTCATATGAAATATGACCATTAGATGTATGTCATACTTTGACTGATACATCTTGATTCCCGAATCAACCTAGCTGATTTCAAGACCAAAACATTGATGTGGTAGACCCATATTAGTCATGGAGAACCTGTCAAGAAAAGAGGTTTTGACTGCAGTAATGGCAGAGACTGAATTCCATATAATTAGTAAATCATCTATATACAATAACATAATCAAGAGATAATTAGTATTTCTCAAAATATAAACATTTGTATTATATTTTAAATGAATGAAACCTTGAGAGAGAAGGTAGGAATCCATTTTGGTATACCAATATCTAGGTGTCTTTTTGAGGCCATAGATTGATTTCTTCAATCTCCAAACTAGTGATGAATTTTGGAAATACCCTTGCAACTACTCCATGTAGATTTCCTCCTTGATATCACCATGAATAAATGCATTCTTCACATCCATATCCTCCTATATTCTTGTTGATACAATAGTGAGATCCAATTGAATGGAATCCATATTGGTCACTGGTGCAGATGTTTCATCGTAGTCAATCCCATAAAATTGTTGGAAGCCTTTGGCTACTAGCCTTTCCTTGTATCTTATTACAAGTACATTTTCAACTTTCTTTGTCCTATATATCCACTTGCATCAAATAATATTTTGATCAGATGGAAGTGGAACCAAATCCCAAGTTTGGTTCTAAATGAGTAAATTGTATTCCTCATTCATGGATACTTCCTAATAACGATTCCCTTCAACCTCAACAAAGGAATGAGGGTTGGATGCAAGAAACATATCATAATTCATGGAAAATAATGGTTATGTAGTTCTGAGAGCATGTAGATCACCCTCAAACAAACATATTGTCCTTCTCGGATCAGTAGGATCACCCACTATATCTTCAATGGCCTATAGGGTTTATTGTTCCCATAGTAGTCTAGGTTATGGATTATAAATTGAATGCTCATGTACACATGAATCGGATTCAAAAATTAGATATGAAATCAGATCTAAATGATAGGAAGAATTATCTATGAGATCTTCTTCGGGAGGAGGAAAATAAACTATTGCAGGTTGCTCTTGGAATGCATGCAGGGGGCCTTCTTTGAATCTATCACTTATTTCAATAATCATATTTTATGTCGAAGGATCCAATAATATGTACCCCTTTATACCTTCTGGATAACCCACAAAAATACATTCTTTTGTTTGGGGATCCAAAGCTTTCCTCTTTTATGAAGGGATGTGAACCCATGCACAAGTTCCAATGATGCAAATGTGTGTGAATTCCAATTTATTTTCACTCTAGGCTTCAAATGGTGTCATTCCTTTCAAGGATTTGTGAGGTAATCTATTTTGAATGTATGTGGCACAATTTATTGCTTCATTCTATAATTTCAAAGGAAGATTTTTTGTAGGCAACATGCAATTAGCCATCTCTTTCACAGACCAGTTCTTCCTCTCTGCTACCCCGTTCTATTGTGAAGTATATGGAAATGTGTGTTGAAATTGTATGCTACCTTCATAAAAAATATATTCCACTTATTGATTTACATATCCTCCTCCATTGTTCATGTGAAGGATTTTTATCCTTTTCATTGATTGATTTTTTGCAAGTTCATTGAAATCTTTAAGGCATGCAAAAACTTCATATTTGAATTTGAGAAATAGATCCGTGTGAATATGGACCAATCATCAATGAATGTAAGGAAGTATCTTTCTTCGCTCATTGATAGATGTGGGAAAGGACCAGATACATCACTATGCACAAGCTCAAGAATAGAGGATGCTCACCATGCTTTACCTTTCTCTTTTCTTTAGGGTGTTTACCAAGTATGCAACCTTGAAAGACTTGATATGTGAATTTTATGTTGGGTAGACCATTTACCATTCCTTCCTTTCTTAACAATTGCAAGTACTTGAAATTAAAATTTCCAAATATTCCATGCCATAATCTACTTTCATTATTTGGATGTGTTAGTAGCATAATAGAATCATATCTAGGAACACAATATGGAAATATATACAACCTAAAATGGTTATCGACCTCTCTGACTACAACTTTGGAGCCATATTCCATCTTAGATATGGTCGTTGAATTTTGGGTGAATTCACCCCACTTTCCTTTGCTAGAGTGAGTGATTTGATAGATCAAGAGAATATTTATGGACAGTTTTGGAACATGCAATACATTCTCAAAACTTCCATTTTATATATATACACTTCTTTGTCCAAAACATTTTATAGGATTTTCATATCCCATTAAAATGGGAGGACCTATGCAAGGTTTCAAAGAGGGAAAAGTATCTTGTTCTGTAGCCATGTGATGTGATGCATCGAAATATAATATCCATGCATCTAGTGAGGAAGAGATAGCTATTAATACATGTGTATTACCTTGATCTTCTAGTGATTTGTCTCTAGTATTTTTCTTGGAATTTCCTAGTATGCAATCTCCAAGGTTTTTTCATTGTAGAACTTGTTCCATAAGATTGATGGTTTTGTTCATGCATGATATTTCTAGATGATATCCTTAGTTTCAATAGGTACACCTAGAATTATCCTTCCTTTATTTTCCTACTTTCAAGTTGGAAGAATCTTCTGTGGGTTTGAAGTTTCCTCCCTTTTTGTGATTAGGTTCCTTCTTTCCCTTTTATTTCTATTTTTTTTGTGTGTTTTTCTTACTAGTTTCTTTTACAACAAGTGCACAGGCTTTGGAATTCTTGAGAACACCCATTTTTATGAGATTGTCTTGCTCATCTATGAGAGATACAATGAATGAATCTAGAGTAGGAATTTTCCATTTATCACCCATTGTAATCTTTGAAGTATGAAATGTAGAAATGAAGACCAAGTACTCTGGACCCAACTTTGAAAGAATGGCATGGATTAGTTGATCTCCTTGCATTGATTTGTATATTACACATCCCTTTAGTTATAGCAATAAATATTTAAACTTTATGAATAAGTCTTGAATTTTCTCATAATTGCTCCGGTTTAACGAGATTAACTCATTCTCCAAGATATTACCACATGTTTCATTTTTGTTTCTGAAGAGCCCCTCTAGAGTGGTCCAAATATCATTTGGATTTGTATATGATTCAATGTGGAATAATAATTTGAGAGAAGTAGACAACCAAAGAATTCCAAAAGATTGATACATTTTGTTAAAATACTTGGAATTTTCAATGCTCAAAGTAGATTTGTCTTTGGTTTCCATAGTGATTTCATACAATCCTCTACTTCTAAGAAGAAGAATAACTTTTAGTTTCCATTCAAAATAGTTGTATGGGGTTAGAGTCACTGTTGGTGGAAGCTGCATCCTATATGGTTTCTCCAATATTATTTAACCTACGAAAGAGAGAGTGTGTACACCTTCTTAGAGGATCCTATGCTTTTATAGCATGTGAAATTGTTGAATAACCCACATATAGAATCTAGCATCGAAAGAGGGACAAAAACAATTGCAAGTTTTTAGACAAGAAGATGAAGAGAGAATGAAAAGAATTCATATTCCATATTGAATGAATGGAAAAATTACATGTAATATAATCTACATGGTCAAATAATGCACCATAGTAGTATTCTATAGATGATGTGGACATGCACTAACATAAACCTGAGTAAATTTCCACCTAGTCCTAGTTAACTGGCCATCAAGTCAATTATTTAACCAGTTTTCACAAGTGGAGTTGAGTTAGCATCATACATTCACATGTGGTGCACTCTCCTAGCCTCATGCACATGTGGTGCACCCTCATGGTGATGATTCCAAGGTACACATGCAACACTTGGTAATAATTCCAAGGTTGCCATGCAAGAATGTTCTCCACTAGTCTAATTGTATGTACAACTAATGAATGAATCAAGAGTTGATGTGCCCTTGTCTAGGGGAAGAATATTCTCATCTAGGGGAGAATTCTTTGACCAAGGGAAACTAAGGGTTCCCTCAAAATAGACTATAGAACTTAGGAAAATAAATAATAGGTAGTATGAATGTATCTCCAATAGTATAAACAATCTTGAGCTTGTGTTCTTAGACAACCTATGGTTGTGTCTCTGAACCATGAGAGGATGTGTATGTGCAATTATTTTTCTTTTATTTACAATAATAAGTGAATCATTAATGTCGTGAATAATATTATTTTTTTCTTTTATAGGCACCCCATCATCTAGATGTGTGGGGGCACCTAGTGGGAGTTAGAGAGGAAATGCATCGATTGCATTTGCCACCAATGTGTCAAATAGTATTGTAAATTTGTGTTTAATTGTGGATGTACTTAAATTATATTGAATGTTTGATTTCAAGAGAAAACAATTTTTTTGTAGTATGTTGTTTTGGAAATAGAGCTCTTATGTGTGTGGGTGTACATACATATATGTATGTATGTATGTATGTATGCATGTATTATATGTATGTACATATGTGTGTATTTATGTATGTATGTATGTATGTATGTATGTATGTATGTATGTATGTATGTATGTATGTATGTATATCTGTGTGTACATGTGTGTGTATTTAAATAGATACATACATACGTACGTACATACATACATGTGTGTGTATGTATATGTATATGTATATGTGTGTGTGCATGTGTGTGTATCTACATACATACATACGTACATAGGTACGTATGTACATGTGTGTGTGTGTGTGTGTGTTACACACACGTATACATATTGTAGAAATATACAATAAAAAAAAATATTTTTCCATATCCACTATCATGGGAAAATGAGGTTATATGCATTTCCTTAGGGGAGATAAATGGATAGTCTCAATGGCTGCATAAGGGAATCATAACCATTTAGGTTGATATCATCATTTTCCAATCAATGTCGATGATGCTCACAAACGTTGATCAATTGGTGACTCTATATTGGAGGGTTGGACCACATAATGAAATTTGGAAAAGTTTTATTATTAAGAGGAGGAATTAGGTGTTGGGGAATGATAAGTGGGATGTAGTGAAAGAAACCATTGAGGGACATGATGTGAGGGGTACCTTTTGTTGATCACTTTTTCAGTCATCAATGTTTAGTTCTTTTTCAGTCATTTTTCCTCACTTGTACACCCTACACTTAATCATTTTTTATTTCCCTTTGTTTTTTTGCGGGCTTCATTAATCTTACCCACAATTGCCATAACACCGCAAAGATACAATCCCACAAGTATCCAAAACATCAACACTTAACCGATTTCTTTTCTTTTTCTTCATACTTAGTCATTTTTCTATTTGCAAGGGTCCCATTGTGGGGGTAAGCGATGTTCCAAAATACCCCAACCCCCAAAACCCGCATCCCACTTACTTGAAAATGACCCGCTTTGGCCCACATCATACAATTGTATATTTCTTTTACTTAGTGTATTTTCAAATTGCATATGTGGAAATCCATTACATCTTCTCTCTGATACCCCACATCCTATGGTCTTGCAATCATCATTTTTCACTCCCCATCATTGATTTCACATCTCAATACTTAAAACATTTTCCATGCATCCCAGTGCACAATCCCATTTCCCAAGAACATTAATGATCATACTGGCAGATTGGCTATCCCATGAGGTGAATTAAAACCATTTGTAATTTCCCCACCTTCAATCCAAATCAAATGATGTAGTTAAACTTAGAAATACATCATGTGATATTAATTAAGTATGTGGAATAATTTAGTAAATGAATTAAAATCCTTGCTATAAATTATTATTACAACATAACCACCACCTTTTCATTTTAACCATCCTTTTCCAAATATGACCAATAAGAGAAAATAGATCTAACATTGTAAATATATTTGGACATGCAGACCACTCTTTTCATTGGTCTAAGGAATTTAAATGGTATACATTTCTCCCTATTGAAGAAAGGAATTCAAAGAAGGTATTGACTCCTAGAATAACATTGGAAGGTTCTATGCCAGAGGTATCTGATTTTAAGGAGCTCATTCTCAAGTGTGTTGAAAACTCCAATAATGAAAAGATGATCATTTATTTGCATGGGAAGACTCCTATTTCTCTGGTGCCCATAGTGTTTAGAAGGATGCTTAGGATCCTATTCAAAATTTTAGAAGAAGATGCCTTTTTCAAGTCCAACCATGGAGAGACCGAAATCTTAGATAATTTCCTTTTGAATCCATTAGAATACTATGAAAATTCCACCCATATAGAGGTATGTTCTTTGAAATACCCTTGTAAAGAGTTTTCTTGGTTATTCACCATAATTATTGGGTAGGAATCTACTGCTATTGTCTTGATATATATATTGTATGTCTTGCATCTCTCTATCCATGAGAGTGTTTTTGTTGACTGGGCTCAAATTATTTCGAGCGAAGTTTCGTTTCAGATCATAAATTCTTGGAAAATAAGAAATTATTCATGAGTTATTAATTGATTTTCACAATAGCATACTTCCATATCTTTGAAGACTTTCCTCGTGCAAGGAGTGATGATTTTGGAAAAGGCCCTGTGTAATTTTTGTATCCAACACTATGGAGACACAAATATCTATCTAATTTTTATGAAGTTTGGAATGCTTTCCTGACTAATTTCAGAAATCTAGTCTATGGTCCTAACACATCAAGATTGGCTATTGAAGTTGTTTCCTTTTTGGTAGGAAAGGGGTTTTTTGAAGTCTTAGATGATTTTAGTTTCATAATATTGTATGGATTTGATGAGAAAACCTCCTTAATCACTTTCTATGCGTCAGATAAATTATTTGTTATTGAACTTTGTAAACAATACAAGTTTTGGGCACACTTCTTTAACGAGAAGAAAAAAGTACTTCATTCCATTTCCTTGGAAAATTGGGGAAATTACTATAAAAAAAAGTTCCCACCTATATGGACCTTCTAAGCATTTTGATAGTTTCATACTAAGAGAAGTCCTTAAAATTCTAGGATTTTACCCCATTGATTTGTGTACAACACATATGTCCATTGTCTACATTCAGATATAGCTCATCTTTTATGAAGACTGGTTAGTTTAAATAAGGAGGTGGGGATAATCAGAAGACCATGGAAGTCATCCTAGATCAATTTCCTGATGATATTGACACCTTGGTCAGCACTAATGACCAATATAAAAAAAATGGTCAAACCAGGAGAAGTGGTAACCCTAATAAAAGTTAACCAAATGTATTACAAAGAAGTTCTTCGACAATAAACCAATCATGGAAGCGGTCTTGGTCAAAATAATTCCCATTTGGGAAATTATGGTGGCGGAGGAGATGAAAATCCTCACAAGGAAATATTGGTAAAAATCATACTTCCCTTGTATCACTCAAAAGGAGGAGATATGTAATTCAAAAGGGAGAAAAGGGAATTCTTGTACCCGAATTTGAAGACATGGAAGTAAATGTAGAAGAAGAAGACCTTGATTGGGACAAAAAAATATTGTTGGAAAACATAGAAATAAAACAAGGGTTGGATTTCAAAAGGCCATTAATTTTTTAGGAAGAATCCATTACATTTCACCATGCGACATTCAACAAGGAACCTAAAAAATCAATGATTGAAAAAAAACATTGAAGAATAAAATGGTTGTTGAAAAATGGAACTTTGGAATTGATCTACATGAGATAAAAACCTCAAAGGTCATGTAATTTCATGAAGAAACCAGGGAGGCACTTAAGTCCTCAATTTATGAAATTGAAATAGAAAACCAAATATTGAAAGAAAAAATAAGAGAAATAGAAAATGCTTGACTGTCGAACTCTATTCGTCGAGCCAATTGCAACCATCCAACCTCTCAATACTTTGAAAGACATTCTAGAATCTAGCTTTGGGATAAGGGGTGCTTTAAAATTATTGATAGCCATTAGACAATACATTGGAGAGAATATCAAGAAATGCATTTCCTTGATCATTGAAATATGAGAACTAGGTAATAGTTCTACTATACTTTCTTTAAGGATTAAAAATTTCAAAGAATATTTCCAAAAGGACATAGATAACAATGAGAAATTCTACCAAGAATCTTTTGATACATTCTTTGCTAAAATATCTAATATGAATGACATGCAAAGGAGAAATAAAAATCTTCGATCAAAGGTTAGATTAAGGTAGATTAATGTTGGATGGTTAAAAATGATTAAATGTTTAAAAGAATTACTTGGGGAATGTGATAACATTAATGGAAAAATGGGTGATTTATTTATAAAACTTGTTGATTTGACAAAAGAGATGATGGGCCCACATTTAATAATGGACCCAATTCTACTCTCTAAGGATCAACTACAAGAAAATTTGGATTCCTTAAAAGTTTCATGGGAAAATTGTCAGTTTTTCATGGAAACCTGCACAGGAGACCTAGCTAAAGCATACACAAACAAAGCTTATCAAGAAAAGGAAGAGAGATACAATATGAAGAATGATAGTAAATGTATATTATGATCTAATAAATGAGTGAGTGATCTTCACTCATATAGGCAATGACATCCTATAATTAGGAATGTATGCATAATAGTGATGGTCTAATATTAGAAAGTCTAAAATAGAACTAGTGTTACTCCCACTGAACTAGTGTGCCGAAAATACAAATTTATCCAACACCCCCCTTGAAAATCGCTATGGAGTAAAAAATGAGTCCCAACAACTAGGCCATATTAGTTACTCATGTACAATGCAACTAATGAACACTGAAAAAAAATGAGGATAGAGGGAAAACCACGTGGGAAAACCCCCCCCATCAAAAGATAATGTATTGAAAGAAGAAAATGGCATTTGATAGGCAATTGTGTTCTTCACTGCAAGATGATCTTGCAAAGTCTGAAACTTCTTCTCAATGAATGTCTTGGTGAATATGTCAGCATTCTATTCAGAGGAAGGACGTAACTACAAATGAATGATCTTGTCATGTACTAAATCTCTGATGAAATGCATGTTGACCTCAATGTGTTTGGTTCACTGTCATTGTACTGGAACTCTAAAAAATCTCATTGTACTCTGATTGTCACACCATATGATAGTCAGACAGTGAAACTAGATACCAAGCTTTGTAAGGAAGTGTTGAAGCCAAAGTGTTTGAATGACACAATTGACTACTCCTCTAAACTCGGCCTCTGCGGAAGATAAAGAAATGATTGATTGCTTCTTACTTGAACTACAAATTGGGTCTGACCCTAAACTGAGAGTGTACCTAGGCATGGTATTTCGATCTCTTCTATCACCATCCCAATCTAAATTTTTGAATCCTATGAGATCTAATGCACAACTAGATGCATAGTGAATCCCATAACTCATGGTGCCTTGAACATATATGAGGATGTGCTTGGCATCCTTCCAGTTCAGATCATGGGGTTCCTGCATGTATCCCGAAACTTCTCCTACTGCATATGAGGTATCTGGATGGGTGTGGGTGAGATACAAAATACTCCCCACCAACTGTCGATACAAAATGTTGTCCACTAATGGTGTATCCTCACCATCCTCAAGTCTGATCCTAGATAATAAGGGTGTAGGTGCAGAATTACAGTCTGTCATGTGGAATCTATCCAAAAGATCGTTGACATACTTAGCCTAAGAAATTTTGATGCCGAAAGCATCTTGACTGATCTCAAGACCAAGAAACAAGTGTAGTGGACCCATGTCTGTCATTGAGAACTTATCATGCAAAATACGATTGACCAAAGAAATGGATGAAGCAAAGCTACTAGTGATCAAAAGATAATCAACATAGAGTACTAATATCATCACATAATCATTAGTCCTCAACATGTAAACATTGGAATCATATTTAAATCTAACAAAATCATGTGAAAGAAAGTAAGAATCCATATTTTCATACCATGCTCTAGATGCCTGCTTGAGGCCATAGAGAAACTTCTTCAGTCTGCATACTAAAGATGAGTTCTGAATGAACCCTTGTGGCTGCTCCATGTAGATCTCCTCTGAAAGGTCACCATGAAGAAAATAATTTTTCACATCCATATGGTGAAATTCCCATCATTTGGATGTTGCAATGGCTAAAGCCAAGTGAATGGAGTCCATATTTTCCATAGGAGAAAAGGTCTCATCATAATATATCCCATGAATCTAGTGAAATCCTTTTGTAACTAATCTGGCCTTGTACCTTCTCACCTAACCATATGTTGCTCTCTTGATCTTGTATACCCATTTGCATATGACAAGTTTCCTTCCTAGTGGAAGTGGAACCAGATCCCAAGTCTGACTCTCTAGGAGAGATTCATGCTCCTCCTACATGGATGCTTCCCATAGTGGATTTCCAACAGCCTCATTATAGGTATGTGGAACAGAAGATTGAACCATATAGAAATGCACGGGCATCGCTGGTTCAGAATATGAAAGTACATGAGAAGGATCCACATGATGAGATCGAGTCCTCCTCAAATCTAATGGATCCCCTGCAAGGTTTCCTGCTGTCTGAAGTGTGGACTGTGCCCACTTGGGAATTTGTTGAAGCTCCGATGTTGTCTCCTCATTTGGTTGTACTACCTGCTCATCTACATGTACAAAATACTCTGAATCTGTGTATGAATATGTAGCATCTGATTGTGTGGAATCATCATCTCTGATGTATGGAACTGATGGAATCACAAGAGTATCTGCATGTTGCAGTGGAGGTGCATGCAAATTACTCTCATCAAACTGAGTAGTGCACTCAATGATGAGTCGGTCTATAGAGGGATAAATCAATTTGTACCCCTTCACATCATCTAGATATCCCACAAAGATGCAAGGTGTTCTTTATGGATCTAAGTCTTTCCTCTTTTCAAAAGGAATATGGGCCCATGCTCTATATCCAAATATGCGGAAGTGTGAGACATATGGTTTGTCACCTGTCCAAGCCTCAAAAGGTGTCCTATCCTCAATAGATCTATGAGGTGATCTATTTTGTATGTAAGTAGAACAGTTAAGTGCCTCAACCCAAAGCTTGGAAGGAAGTGATCTTGCATGCAAAATGAAATTGGTCATCTCCTTAAGGGACCTGTTCTTCCTTTCAACAACTCCATTCTGTTGTGGAGTGTATGGAACTATGTGCTCCAACTGGACAACAACTTCATGAAAAATATTTTGAACATCTTTGTTGATATACTCCCCCCCATTGTACGTATAGAGGATCTTGATTTTCTTCCAAGTTTGTGTATCTACTAGAGCTTTGAAGTCTTTGATATGCTCAAAAACTTCAGACTTTTGTTTCAGAAAATAAACCCAAGTATTGCGTGAGTAATCATCAATAAATGTAAGAACATACCTTGCTTTGTTGATGGACGGATGTGGAAATGGACCCATGAGATCATTGTGAACAAGCTCCAAGGAAGAGAAGGCTCTCCTTGCTCTTCAAGATGCTTTCCAAAAATGCATCCTTCACAAACCCTTTCAAAAAATTGAATGTCTGGAAAGCCTTTGACCATTCCTTGCTTGGAAATTTGTTGCATGTACCTAAAGTTTAAATGACCAAATCTCTCATGCCATGATCTACTACTATCATTAGCATGTGCAAGTAGCAAAGAGGAGTCACAGTCAATAAACTTAGTGAATTTATACAACCGTGATTTGTGATCTACCTCACCAACTGTAATAATGTAATTTTCATGCATGTCAAGTACACTAACTGAATCTAATGTAATTTCAACCCTTTTACCTGTTTGAGTGATCTGATCAACTGAGAGCATATTTATAGAAAGTTTTGGAACATGTAATACATTCTCAAAAATTCCACTAGGGATTTCCACTCTTTCCTCTCCTGCAACTGCTATTGGAGTATCATCCCCCATGAGAATAGGAGGTCCAGAGCATGAACTCAAGGAAGTGAAAACTTCCTCTTTATCTTCCCTATGATGTGATGCATGTTGACCCTTGACAAAATATTGAGGAAACCTTGGTCAAGTTTGGACCACTTTTTGGACTTCAACACATTAGTCAAGGAAGGCGCATTCCGACGGAGTTGAGTTCACAGATCTCACCGATTTTGTGGGCTATGTGGACCCAGTAAGGAGTTTTCTAGGGTTTTTGTAATGGATTATGGGATGTCATCCCATGGTGTTTATCCATGATTAGGCCTTATTGTAAGGGTTTGTAAAATTATAAATAAGTAAGAATGTATGGTAGAAGTAGCGAAGTCTTGGTAGCTAAGTGAAAGTAGTTTAGATTTTCTTTGTGCAACAAATTGTGTACATGTTAAGGCTCTATGCGTGATAGATAAGTTGGCTCTATGCTCGATAAAAAAAGTTGGCTTTGTGCCTTGACCTAGTTTTGGAAGGAGGATCCGGTGCTCAGTGCGCATATCTCATGTCTGGTGCGAAGCTCGGATTTGTGGCTTAGTGCAGATGAGAAAATGAATGTAATATCTGGATGAATAATAAATAAGGTGAAGTGGTTGGTGGATGTAGCCCAAAACTAGGGTGAACCATGTATATCTTGTGTCTTTGGTTTTTTTTGTGTTGTGTTATGAATTGGCTCAGTGATTTGATTATTATGTATGATAGACAGATCTGTTGATTCTTAGTGCTTTGCTTGTGTTAATGATAAATGAATGTTAGATCTAACTCAGTGCTAAGTGCTCAATATATATAATCATTTATTGTTACTACACTGATCTATCTTTGGGTATGTTCTGGGATGTTAATAATATTAGGAAACTAATGCATGTCATCTTTTGAGTGTTAGTAGAGTACCCTACAAAGTGTTATTACAATAGATCTATGTCCCATATTGGTTACAGACACTTGCATCATGTAACCCCCCCTGCTTTTACCTCGGGTGAGACTTCACCTGCTTCGCAGGTGTTGCTAAAAAGGGATGATAGTTAGTGTTTTTTTGGTGCGTTATTGAGCATTGAACCCTGGGTTTGCCCCTGTGCCAACAAATGGTTCCATTGTCGGCACCTGAAACTGTGATTGTTGGGAACTTAAGTAAAGAAAAGAGAATCTATGTGCGTAGATCTGTTGCTGAAGTGCATAATCCTCTACTTGACTTGTGAAGGTCTGTGCTAAGAAAGAAATCGGATTTGAAGAAAAGAGGTAAGATCTGAAAAGAGGTAAATATTTTTTCTTTGATAAGAGTAAGATAAGTGAAAATTTTCTTTTCGAAAGAATGAATTTAAGTATATAGATTATGTCCTAGTGTGAAGGCTAGGGTGCAGTTGGAAGAAACAGTTGATCTGAGTAAATTTAATAGAAATGAAGAAAGATATGTTATTCACATGCATAGAAAGAGTTTTTGGACTAATAAGTGGATGCAGGAACCTAGAATGTTTTTTTGTGAATTGCAGGTCAAACACTGTGATCCTAGTGCACAATACAGAAGAGGTTGGGGAACATATAAGAGAAAAAGAAGATTGACATTGTGTTATAATTGCAGAAGACTGGGACATCTTGCTAAGAAATGCCCTGACACATGTCCTATTTGTCTTTGTTGTAACATTGTTGGTCATGAGGTTGAGGATTGCCCAAGGATGATTGCTAAAGTTGAATGAATGAACTATGAAGAAAGTCAAGAGACTGAGGGCATGTTAAAGAATCATAAAGAGAAATAATTAGAGAAAGCTCAGACTATGTTATTACAGTTGAAAGAAAAGATGGATGTTCACAAAGATGTCAGTTTACCAGAGATCCTGAAAGTAAAACAACATATAAGTAAAAGAATAGAAGACTTCGACATAGAATGTGTCTTGGATGAAGAAACACGAGTAAATATTATGACAGAAGACACTTGGAAAATTTTGGGAAAACCTATTGTGGTACCTTCATTGGGAAGGATAGGCTTGTTTAAGGGTAAGATGATAAACTTACGTGGAAGAGTTACTTATGTACTTATTACTATTAATGGAGCACCGACTGAGGAGGAATTTGAAGTCATTAAGTTTGTTGGAGACAACGTCCCTTTCCCACTTTTACTAGGTAAGACTTGGATTGAGAGGGATCAGATCAGAAGGAAAGCAGAGGAAGAAGCTATAGAAAAGAAAAGGCAAGAACTAAGGGATTTCATAGCCAGAAAAATAGACCAACTAATAGAAGAATGAGAGGATAAGTTGAAGCAACAGAGCAAAGTAACAATGCAGGAGGGACAGAAGGCAAGAGAATTAGCTGTCAAGGTTGAAAAAAATGCAAGAAGGTTTGAAGGACCTATCTATGCAAGAAAGAAGAATACCCACCCAGGAAGTATTAAGAGAAGGGATATTAACCTTAGACCCTTTGAGGGCACATAAGTAGTGTGAAGTCACTACGCTAGGGGAAGATAAGAATAAGAATGGAAAGAGGATTCGAGAAATAGTTAGAGAGACTCAGATCACAAGAAATAAGGAAAGGAAGCTCAATAAAAAGAAATCTATGTTGGAAAAGCTACAAGAAGCTACAGAGACCAGATGGAATACTTCGCAGACTAGAACCTCGCAGAATGCAGGTTCGCATGATTTGAGCCTCGCTGGAACAATAGGACCGCATAGAATCAAACTTTTCCCTAGTGAAGCTACATGACTGTTGGAGGCACCCTGACCGTTAGAATGACACTCCAGAATGGTTAGAAAATGCATTTATGGGCGGGTGGACCGCTTTTGGGATGTTGAGACCGTGCCATAATGGATAGATTCACATTGAAGGAAGCATTCCTGGTCGTTGGAAGAATCCGTCACGAGGCCCCGCTTATTTAACTCAATGTTCGTTGCATTGGGACCACATTTTGATACCCATGATTAACTGAGACAAGAAGAGAATTGATTATGTGTCTAACTGTGTTATCAAAAACTAGACATCGTTGTGCATTTTTCTACCCCACTTATCCATTCACCTACCCTAACCTGTCTATTTCAAAGCGAGAATGTTAGGAGAACCTACTGAATTAGAGAAGTCTGTCAAGGAGGTCCTCAAGAAGCTAATGGTCGACAAACCATTATCTGAAGGTGTCCAGGCATCGTTAACTAGGGAACTGCAGTCTTCCCCTTCAGTTGGATGTCATTCTGGATGTGTTAACCCTACAACTGAGCAGCGAAGTAAGCATCACGACAATCTAGCTAATGTGAAGCAGATCCCATCCATATTACCAGAGTATATCCCACCTTTGGCTGGTGCACTTAACCGTGACAACACACCCCTAGATTATGAGTACACTATGTTCATTGCGTACATTGCAAAGTGAATATGCATAGTCAGGAGTCAATTAGGATAGATCCCGCTACTGAAGAACATCGAATTCAATTTAGGAGATAGAAAGAACTATGGTATGCTAGAACCCCACCGCTACTTGACGAAGTAAACTGGGAAGAATCCTCGCCTCATCTCCCAGCCATGGATTAAGGGAATGGCACAATCCACTGTGATGAATGTGATGAAGATTCCCGATTTTGGCCATCATCAGGAGGTTAATGCTTGCGTTAAACTCCTCTTGTAGTGATATCATGGTGGATACATGTGGCTTGACCAAAGGATTACTATGGATCCAACGCTGATCCACCAAATTACAGGCTTAAGTATGAAGGGACCTGACCCTCAACAATTTTATCCAGGGAAGTCCTCAGACTGCTCCCTGACATAGCGCATCAAGGAATATTACAATGAAGTCAAAAAAGGAAAGAGAGGTTACAAGGTAGCCTCTATCCAGTATGGTGTAGTGCGCCTTGCATGCCAACTCATAGCTAGCAAGATCGTAAGGAAGAACCGCCCCACACAGGTCACTGGGTTTGTAGTGGACCTCATAGGAAAATGTGTGGAGGGCATGCAGATGAACTGGGTGAGTTACCTCCTCAATGAACTAGAGAAGGATTATCGTGAAGCTCAGGATTTGGGATACAAATTCCACTTCAGTTGGCTGATCATTTTGATCACATTTTTCGCTTAGCAAATGCTTGAAGGAGCCACCTTTCCAAAGATCGAACCATCGGATCCGTTGGCTACTAGTGTTCCACCTTGTGGTACACTAACGACATGACGAAGAAGTGGCATTACAATGTTGTGTTTCATGCATACTATCAACGAATGATGGTTTCAATTGAATCATTTCCATGCATGGCACCGTGCACCATGCACTAGTACAAAACAATAGAAAAGTTATACGTAGATCCACATTTAATTTATATCATTGCATGCAGAGATGAGAACAAGGAAGATTTATAATCGTACTAAAATCTAACAGATGAAGACATGGAGAAGATAAAAAAGGAATGGTCAGAGGAATTCCTTGTAACAGTCACTGATGCAGAACCCGCTGACACTGACACCATAGGAAGCCCCATGGTCACCCGAGTTGAGCATGTCGGACAGTCCAGTGGGATGAAGAAGAAGAAAAATAAAGAGGAAGTCCAGGATATAGAGACTGATGAGGAGGAAAACTCTTATGAAGATAATGGATTTGGCTCACTAGGAGGAGGAGGATATGAAGCAGATGGACAAGGAGGGTAGTATGAGCAAGGAGGAGGTGAAGCTACATCACTGAAAAATCCCCCTACTAGAACAGTCACACCGTAGAAGAGGAAGGTTTGTCCACAAAAAACTTCAACGATAAATAAGACACGTGCTAGTAAGCCCCAGTTAGAAGCAATGCTCATGTAGGATGATATCAGTTTGGTTTGTGAAGCTATGGAGGATGCTTTCAAGGACATCTTGTAGATATATGGACTGAAGCAGGAAGAGATATATGTAAGGGTCAAGAAGGATTTGAAGGAAGTACAACAAGCCATTTGTTTGGTCCGCGTAGTACCTAGTGCGCTTTCCTTGTTACAGATTGCAGAATTGGGGGATGAACCAGCCCAATTTAGAAGATTTGCAGATGCAACAGAAGCTAGACTTTAGAAAGTCCAAGAAGAGAAAGAGAAGGCTACAAAATCCTTGAAACAAGAGAAATATGAAGCCTTAGAACAATTATTATTAGCACGATACAGTGTATCTTCCTACAAAAGTGAGAGAGAAGAGTTTCAGGCAATACTCTAGGAGGAAAAATCCCAACTACAGAGAGAAAAGGAGGAGTTTCTCGCAGAGCAGGACATAGTCAAAGAGGTAGTGATTAAAGCATGTCATTTTGTTCCAGGATTGGCATAGAAGGAACAGGAGTTAGTTGAGGCTCAATTTTTGAAGCTCGTTGACACCATCCAACAACTTCAGGACAAGATAACAGAATTGGAGGCCCAAGCAATACCGAGCACCCTGTAGGAGGTGCGTGACCAAAGGGAGGAAGCCGATAATAAAAAGATACTAAGGATAATAGACCTCACCTCAGAGTGCAAACAACTGAGAGATATAAGCACGCAGACATATGAACACCTAACAAAATATCCAAAGCTAAGAAAACTAGAAGCACAGTTATATGAGGTGAAACAACAAGCATTCTCCGTGCATGCGCAGATGAAGCTACTCACTGCAGTTGAAAGAATGAAGAGATCTTAGGAATAGTGTGCAGTGCATCAATAGATTACTTCCATCCAAGGAAAGGTAATGAAATTCACACATAAGCTTCAACCTGTGTAGGATGAAGCCTACAAGGTGTTCGAAGAAATTGAGGGACAAGGCTCGCAATTGGATCAAGTGGTTGCAATAGTGGAACAACTCATGTAAGGTCCTATTATAGAGAAAACAATATAGGAGCTCACTGATCAGGAGGCTCAGGTGAAGTAGCAAGTCGAGGTAGCTTGAGTTAAGCTCGAGGCCTTCAAAGAAGCATTGACCAGACCTGAGTGACTCAAAATGAGTCATAGGTGAGTGTTGGGGGCCTGTTGGTCATCGACCAAGTTCTTAGGAAACCTTGGTCAGGTTTGAATCACTTTTTGGACTTCGACACATTGGTTAAGGAAGGAGGGCCCAGGCAGAGCTGAGATCACAGATCTCACCAATTTTTTGGGCTATGTGGACCTAGTAAGGGGTTTTATAGGGTTTTTGTAATGGGTTATGGGATGTCGGCCCATGGGGTTTACCCATGATTATGCCTTATTGTAAGGGTTTGTAAAAGTATAAATAAGTAAGAATGTATGGTAGAGGTAGTGAAGTCTTGTTAGATAAGTGAAAGTAGTTTGGAGTTTCTTTGTGGAACAGATTGTGTATGTGTTAAGGCTCTGTGCTCGATAGAGAAGTTGACTCTATGCTTGATAGAAAATTTGGCTTTGTGCCTTGACCTAGTTTTGGAAGGAGGATCTGGTGTTGAGTACGTAGATATCCTATCTGGTGTGAAGCTCGGTTCTATGGCTTAGTGCACAGAAGCAAATGAATGTAAGATCTGGACGAATAATAAAGAAGGCGAAGAGGTTGGTGGAAGTAACCCCACACTGGGGTGAACCATGTATATCTTCCGTCTTTGGTTTGCTTTGTGTTGTGTTATGAATCTGCTCAGTGATTTTATTATTATGTATGATAGATAGATCTGTTGATGCTTAGTGCTTTGTTTGTGTTAACGACAAATGAATGTTATATCTAACTCAATGCTAAGTACTCGGAATATATAATCATCTATTGTTACTGCATTGATATATCTTTGGGTAGTTTTGCGATGTTAATAAGATTAGGAAACTAATGCATGTCATCTTATAAGTGTTAGTAGAGTACCCTGTGAAGTGTTATTACCATAGATTTGTTTCCCAGCTCGATTACAGACACGTGCGTCTTGTAACCCCCCCTTCTTCTACCTCGGGTGAGACTTCACCTACTCTGCAGGTGTTGCCGAAAGGGCCAGTAGTTAGGTTTGTATTGGTGTGGTGTTTAGCATTGAACCCTGGGTTTGCCCCTGTGCCAACAATGCACTAGAATATATAATCCATGAATTAGACGAGGAATTAATTACAACCTGAGCATGATGATTACCTTTCTTAGGCACATGGTCTTCTTCCTTCTTCTTCTTGGCTCTTTCAGGAATGAAGTCTCCAAGGTTATTATTCTGAGGTACCTGTTTCATAAGATTGATTTTCTTCCTCATGCATGTGGATTATTCATGATTCGATTTATTGCAATATGTGCACTAATTTCCCTTGTTCTTCTTCTCTTTGTAATTTGAAGAATCCTTGAAGGGTTTGTAATATCCCTCTTGCTTTGACTTTGGATGTAATAGCTCCTTTTGTTTTTGTTTCGATTTCTGATTGGATGTCCCTTTTCCATAATGCATGGTGAGTGCATGTGCTTAGGGATCTTTCATGAGGTCCATATGTATGAGTTTTGTCTGCTCTTGTGTGAGAGACTCAATGAGCTGAGCCATCGTAGGAATTTTACAATTTGTGCCCAAAATACATCTGCCAAAATGGAAATTGGAAACATATACAACATATTCTAGTCCTAGCTTGGCCAAGATTGTTAGAATAATTTGTTTCTCTTGTGTAGACTTGTAAATAACACATTCACCCAAGCTCAACATCAAATATTTAAATTTAGTAAATAAATCATGTATATTATCAAAACTTTTAGGGTCTAAGGTATTCAAATCTACCTCAAGCATATGACCTTGCATCTCATCCTGATTTCCAAAGAGTCCTTCCAAGGTGGTCCAGATCTTATTTGGAGTCTTGCATGCAGAAACATGAAACCATAAATCAATGGATATTAACTCAAGAAGTAGTCTTGTGGCCTCATCCTTACGGTTTTCCCATCTGTTCTTCTCAAGCGCTGATGTAGGTTTTGTTTCTATCATCATCATCAAATTATACAGTCCTTTTATTTTGAGTTGGAATGCGGCCTTCGTCTTCCATTCAAAATAGTTGTATGGTGTGAGTATTATCACTAGACTTTATTGAAGAAGTTCCATTACCTCCATCCTGCTATTAATTCTAAAAATATCTTGAAAACCCAGATCGTGGATTCCGAGATAT
>ML776791.1:991342-1028439 GCA_009831015.1 Picea engelmannii
ATATATATAATAAAACAACTATATATCCTAAAATGTGATATGGGTTTTGCATATTTTTGGTGAGGATGAGCATCCCTATGTTATATGTCTCTGGTAAAAAATTTATCTGGACCCAGATCAGGGATTTCAAGATATTGCAATTTTATTGCAGAAAACAAATTTATGGAGGGTTGCTGAATCGTCACACCCTAGAGAAGGATAAAGTGCGACGATGCTAAATCGTCGCACCCTAGTGAAGGAAACAATGCGACAATTGTGAAAAATTGAATCGTCGCACCCTAGATGAATAACATAGTGCAATGACGTCTCACCTTGGATGTGTATAGGTTGTGACGATGTCAATCATCGTACCTTTCGATAGGGATGGGCCGTGACGATTCCAATCATCGCACATTTCTATAGGGATAGGCCACAACGGTTGCGGAAACTGGGTTTTCTCAAGGACTCTTTCTCTCTGCTATGGCTTGTCTGGGTTGCTCCAAGCAACTCGACTCTGATACCATGTCAATGTTTCATGGAAACCTGCACAAGAGACCTAGCTAAAGCATACACAAACAATGCTTATCAAGAAAAGGAAGAGAGATACAATATGAAGAATGAGAATCAATTTATATTATGATCTAATCAATGAGTGATTGAACTTCACTCATATAGCCAATGACATTGTATAATTAGGAATGCATGCATAATAATGATGGTCTAATATTAGAAAGTATAAAATAGAACTAGTCAGTTAACTCCCACTAAACTAGTCTTACTCCCACTAAACTAGTGTGCCGAAAATAGAAATTTCTCCAACAAAAATGAGTTCAATGAAATAACTAAATACTTAGAAGAGGAAGTAGAAAAATGGTTGATTCGCTATGTAAACAAGAACTAAGATGTTGATGACATGTTGCACTAGGTCAGTTTTGATACTAGAGATATTGAGAAAGAATTATTCAATGAAAGGATTAAACATGAGACAAAGGTTGCTCCCATGTAGGAGTATATCAAATTATTGTTAAACAAAGAATTGATAAAAATAACTGATCTAGATCAACCAAAGTTAGTTACAACTACCACAGAGCCTGTTGATCTAAACGAATGTTTTAAGGTCTTTAAGATAACATCATGATGATAACTGCTCCTATGTTTTTATAGAGGTGGTACTCCTCTTTATTGATACATGCAACATCGTTCTTCTAAACTTAAATGCACGCAATAGAAAATTACAACAAATATTCCAATGGAACCATTACGTACATATTCCTATATACATATNTATATATATATATATATATATATATATATATATATATATATATATATATATATATATATATATATATATAAACTTGTCAATCACATCATATCATTCAAGAAAAAGAGATAAATATGTCTATAGAGATTTGTATCTACGGGGTTTGGAGTCTTCTTTCAACAAATTTTCTGGCTTCCTTTTGAAATTATGTGAACCCAAAATTAACTATGACTTCACAAGATGAAAGAAAAGTAAAATGGATAAGTCATCCAAGATATTTACATGATCAATTCATTGCAACTCAAAATATATTTTGATGGACAATACATTTAAAATCACATGGTTTAGACTCAAAGTCTAATAAATCACTAATGTAATGCCCCTAAATAGTTCTTTGTGGGAGACATTAATAATAATATCCCAAATGTAACAAGTTACACAATGTCTGAAACAACATGGCTAAAACAACCTCAACAACACCTCAATGACAATTAGATAAAATGAATTAAACTTCATTTTCCTTTTTACAAGTAGGGACTTTTCTCCTTTGGATCTAAAATATCATGAAGAGTGATTGAAATAATTTAGAGAAGAATTTAGAGAAAGAGTTGATCTGTTAAGCCCTAAATAGTGGAAAAATACCCCTTAATTAGGGAATATTACATTAGTAATGTTATTTTATTTATGTCAGCTTGGGTCCATTAGTTGTAATTGTACCTTCTAGTCTCCTATATATATCAAGGAGACATTTTCATTTGGAATCATCTTGTAGTTGGACATTTATGTGGTGTATAAGTAGGCTTCCCCCTTGAAGAGGCTTATTATCTGAAATTATCTCTTTTTAAAGGAGTTGAGAACATATTCTGAGGTTTTTCTATGCTATATTGATATTTGGTTCTTAACATATGGTATCAGAGCTTAAGGTATTGGGGTTTCGATGCTACATCTAAGACACCTTGGAATTTTTTCTATAATTTTTTTTCTACGACGTTTCAGAAGGAACCCCTTGGAGGATATTTAGTAGATGGATCAAGGTAAGTTGGGTTAAAACTTAATATCCCGAGGCATTATACTTTCAGAGTTACATCCTGTGTAAGATAGGGTTCTCGAATCATCCTGCATTGAGTCATCATGGAATTTTCTCTATAAAACTTTTTCTATAACATTTCAGACCCTGAAATTTGGATATTTTTCACATAAATTATTAAGGTATCTGTGATAAAACTTTCATCTTCTGGGTCATCTTAAATTTGTAGATACACCCTATGGAAGATAGGGTATCTGACTAGTCCTATTGACTAGTCTCAAGCAGGTGTTCCGAGTAAAACAATCATAACTTCTTCCTATAGTATCCAAATTGAGTGAGACCAATTACATTGGATAGTGGACAGTCCGTAGATTTTTGGTACAATTTTCATAATTTTATATCAATTATTTTGTGCGGGGCATGCTATAAAAGTGATATCTCCTATAAAGTCCAAAAATCAACAAGTAGTGGGGAAGTTACCGCAAATTCCACTAGGCACATCCAATTTTTATCAGACCTGTGGCATTGCACAAAAGAAATAGCGGAGAACTACAAAAAATAAATTTTCAAACCTAGAAAGGGCCAAAACTTTGGAGATACAGTAGAAGAAAGATTGTCTAGCAGAACCACCTCAAAATAAAGGTTTAAAAGTGATACTTGGCCAACATGCCACCAAAAAAGGGAACTTCTACACCAAATAAGCCTCCAGACATTCCTACTTGGAATCTTGATGAAGGTGAAGAAATGCATAGAGACGTAAATGAATTACAAAAGAAGACAGTGACAAAAGATGAACTACAAGGTATGATGGATTCAACTGAACCTAAATTGGAGACAATAAAGGATACTAAGATGGATGGTTTGAAACAGGAGATCATGGAAGGATTGAAAATGTTCCGAATAGAAAGAACACCTAAAAGTGAAAATGTATCCCATGAAATTCATGATGAGGACACAAAGTGGATGAATCAAGAATGGAGAAACTCCAACTTTGGGTTGAATACCAACCACGTTCCTAAGATTCATATGAGGAAGTTTGATGGCAAGGACCCAATCACATGGATACTTCAGATGGAGCAATTCTTTGATCTACATAATGTGCCACATACAAAAAAGGTACAAATTGCTTCTTTATATTTAGAACCCAATCAATTTTTATGGTATCGATGGCTTTGTTCTCACAAATCACTCGTCACTTTGACAATTTTCATAGAAGAAATGATAGCACACTATCAGGATACAAGGAGCAATACCTTCTTTACCCAATTGATAAATCCCAAGAAAAAGGGTTCAATTACAGAGCACATTGAGAACTTCCCAAGATTGAATATAAAGGTAAATGATATTCGAGATGAGCACTTGATTGATGCATTCATAGGAACTTTAAAGAATAATATTCAATATGAGGTTCACCTTTGGGAACCCAAATCATTGGAGAATGCATTTAGGGTGGCAAGAAATGTTGAAAGTAAAAATATGGCTATGGCTACTAGAAGGACCAATCCTAACATCTATCGAGAGAATAATTCTCCTTCTTCTAAAACACCTCAACAATTGGAGGAAATAAAACAAAAAGGTTTATGATTTAATTGTGACGGAAAGTATAGTAAGGGACATAAGTGTGGTGAGAAGAAATTATTCTACATATATTGTGAAGAGGAAGAAGAACAAGAACAAGAACCATCTCAAGATGAAAACGTAGAAGTGATTTCTTCTGAAGAGTTGAATCCCACAATATCGTGTAATGCATTGCCATGAATTAGCACTCCTCAAACCCTCAAGATTGAAGGATATATAAAAAAGAAAAATGTAATAGTACTAATTGATTCTGGTAGTACTCATAATTTCATTCACTATAAATTAGCCAAAGATCTCAATTGCTTTGCATATCTAGCGCCAGAGTTTCAAGTAATGATTGCAGATGGAGGAACTATCAATTTCTCGGGAAAATGCAATAAGATCAATCTTACTATGGGGGAATATGTAATTAATAGTCCAATTATTTCTATACCCATGGGTGGTGTTGATGTCGTAGTAGGAATCCAATGGTTACAATCATTAGGAACAATGGCTTTTAATTTTCAAGAACTTCTCATGAAATTTTCATTGGAAGGAAAATAAATTGAGTTAAGAGGTATCACAGGGAAACCCAATAAGGTGATAATCTCTGATGGCATGACGAAATTAATGAAAAAGGGGAATCAAGGTGTTATTGCACAACTATTCTCACTAGATGTTCAAACATCTAAGCCATCTATTCCCCTAGATCTCTAAGGGATCATTGATAATCATTCCAAAGTATTTGAAGATATTCCCAAAGGTATTCCACCCACTCAAAATCATGATCATGATATTCACCTAATTCCTGGGAGTGTTCCTCCTAACATCAGGCCATATAGATACCCTTATGCTCAAAAGAGTTAAATTGAGCATATGGTTGAAGAAATGTTAGAGGCTAGCATTATTAGACCTAGCCAAAGTTCTTACTCTGCACTAGTGGTAATGGTATTCAAGAGAGATGGCTCATGGCGTATGTGTCCAGATTATAGAGAGCTCAACAATATCACTATTAAAGATATGTTTCCCATTCCTTTCATTGATGAATTGTTAGATAAACTACATGGAGTAATTTATTTCACAAAGTTGGATCTCTGTTCAAGGTATCATCAGATTAAAATGAAGGAAGAATATATCCCAAAAACAACATTCTGAACTCATGAAGGCCACTATGAATTTTTGGTCATGCCTTTTGGCCTTACAAATGCACCTTCCACATTCCAAGGGTTAATGAATTCCATTTTCAAGCCCTTCTTTCAAAAATTTCTGTTAGTATTTTTTGATGATATACTAATCTATAGAAAGTCTTGGGAGGATCATGTGCGACATGTTGACAAGGTGCTACAACTACTAAAGGAGAAACAAGTATATGCCAAATCATCCAAATTTTTCTTTGGGGTGAAGGAGGTAGAGTATTTGGGTCATATTGTATCTCATGAAGGTGTCAAGGTAGAACCTAACAATATTAAGACCATGATGGACTGGCCGATTCCCAAAACATTAAAGAATCTTAGAGGATTTTTGGGTTCGACATGTTACTACCACAAGTTTGTTCGAAACTATGGGAGAATAAAAGAACCTTTAACAACACTAACTAAGAAGGATGCATTTTCATGGACTCTAGAGGAAACTAAATATTTTGAACAACTCAAAGAGGTGATGTGTAAAGATCCTATCTTGACCACACCAAACTTCACAAAAACCTTTATTGTGGAATGTGATGCCTCGGGAAATGGCATTGGTGTTTTCCTAATGCGAGAAGGAAGGCCCATGGCTTTTGAAAGTCGACCACTCAAGGGAAAGGACTTACACAAACCCATTTATGAGAAGGAAATGATGGAAATACTACATGCATTGAAGAAATGGCACCCTTACCTAATAGGTAGGAACTTCAAGGTCAAAACAGATCATGATAGTCTTAAATACTTCTTGGAACAAAGAATATCTTCATAAGAACAACAAAAATGGGTGACCAAGATATTGGGTTATGATTTTGAAATCATCTATAAAAAAGGGAAGAAAAATGTTGTGGCGGATTCAATCTCAAGAAAGGATGAAGATGTTGAAGTCTTTCTTTGTGCTATCTCAATCATCCAACCCAATTGGATAATAGAAGTGAGGGATGAATGGAAGAATGACGAAAATGTGAGGACTCTCATTCAAAGGTTGCAACAGGATTCTAGTGCATTAGATTCATTTACATGGAAAAATGATTCACTATGGTACAAAGATCGCTTATATTTATGTAAGAACTCCCAACTCAAACAAAATGTACTATTGGAATTGCACACCTCTCTAGTAGGAGGGCACTCATGATTTTTGAAAACCTACCATAGGGTCAAGAAGGAATTTTTTTGGGATGGCCTTAAAACTGATATTCAAAGGTTTATATCAAATTTTTTGGTTTTCCAACAAAATAAGGTGGAAACAATTAAGACCCCAGGTCTTTTACAACCATTAGCCATCCCATGTCAATGTTGGGAGGAGGTTTCCATGGATTTCATCACATGGTTACCGATGTCTAAAGGAAAGAGTGTCATCATGGTGATTGTTGATAGGCTGACCAAGTACGCACACTTTTTTGCACTCTCGCATCCCTCCAAAGCCAATATAGTTTCCACCGCATTCATAGAGTCAGTTCAAAAACTACATGGAATCCCAAAGATTATTTTAAGTGATAGAGATCCTATCTTCATTGGACATTTTTGGACAAAACTATTTTCTTGTTTGGGTAGTCAATTGGCTCATAGTTCATCCTATCATCCTCAATCTAATGGAAAAACTGAGATAGTGAACAAATGTCTAGAAGGCTACCTTTGTTGCTTTGTCTCTGATAAACAAACACAATGGTTCAAATGGTTACCCTTGGAAAAATGGTGGTATAACACTTCCTTTCATACTGCAACAAAAATGACACCATTTATGGCACTCTATGGATACCACCCTCCTTCCATAACTTCTTCTCTAAAAGAAAAATCTAAGGTTCAAGCAGTGGAAGATCACATCGAGCATCAACAACAATTTCTCCAAATCTTAAAGGACAACCTGACCATGGCACATAATCACATGAAACAACATGCAGATCAACATTGTACTGAAAGAAGTTTTGAAGTACAGGATTGGGTGTTTTTAAGACTACAACCATACAAATAGATGTCGCTCAAGAAATCCAAGAAGGATAATAGATTATCACCAAAGTACTATGGTCCTTATAAAGTGTTGCAAAAGATTGGTACTATGGCATACAAATTGGAGTTTCCTGCATCCTCACGAGTACACCCATTTTTCTATGTTTCATTCTTAAAGAAGGTTATAGGTGAAAAGATCCCAGTTCAAACTATATTTCCAGAACTTGACGAGGAAGGAAAAATCATATTGGAGCTTGAAGCCATCACTGACACAAGAATTCACCAGCTGAGGAATAGATCCATTTTAGAGTATTTCATTAAGTGGAGGAAACTTCCTGCTGAAGATTCCACTTGGAAAGATGAGTCTTTTATACAAAAGCATCCATAATTACTCAAGCATTGCATACAACACTTATCTGAAGGGAGGGGCATGTTAAGCCCTAAATAGTGGCACATTACCCCTTAATTGGGGAATATTACATTAGTAACGTTACTTTATTTATGTCGGCTTGGGTCTAGTAGTTGTAATTGTACCTCCTAGTCTCCTATATATACTGAGACATTTTCATTTGGAATCATATTGTACTTGGACATTTATGTGGTGTATAAGGAGGTTTCCCCCTCTAAGAAGCTTATTATCTGAAATTCTCTCTCTTTCAAGGCGTTGAGTACTTATTCTGAGGTTTTTCTATGCTATATTGATATTTGGTTCTTAACATGATCAGACTCAAATATTCTTGTTTCCAAACATACATGGAAAACTTGATAGAAAGAGTCAAGAAGAAAGAAACATGAGGATACAAGTTGACTAGTAGAATAATTCACAAAATATTGGAAAGGAAAAAATTGTTTCTCATGAACACTTCACTGCAAAAAGACTCTTGATTGCCAACAACAACCCTGATTATGGATTCTTAAATCTTGTTAGGTTTTCATGATCAATAGGTGAAGGGTATTTGACACTTTTCAAATTTGAAAACAAAATTGGTCTCCATTTGAAAGAAACATAGGTTCACATATTTACCCCAATGTCTTAGTTGATGGGTATCAGAAAAACATATCAACAAAACCTCCAGCTAAAAATTCTACAAAAATCACTCCAACAAGTAAATAACGAGAGCCTTTAATCCATCATAGTAAGTCAAGTAATCACACTATTTCATTTTTTCTTAGTTGTTAGTCACCCAACCTTTCTTGTTTCATAAATATGTGAAAACCAAAGGTCGACCCCTAACTCTTTTCCTTTTCTATATTTCAGGTATTTCTTTAATTTCATCATCCGTGGGAGCCCAATCCTAGTCCTCTTTGAAGGATGAATTCCTTTTACTTTTTCATAAGCATTTCAAACTTTAGTTTTTCATAAACATTCCATACATTATTATTTTCAATACAAACATTTGTATATTTTGAGGATCCCCGTAGAACTATTCAGGGAATTACATTAGTGATTTCTCATAATTTAATTTTAAAGCATGAGGTTTCAAATGTATTGTCCATCAATTTTTTTTTTGAGTCTAATGCAGTAATCATGTCAAGTTCTTTGTGAATGCAGGCTATGTTTCTCATCTTATCCAATGATGTGTTATTGACAATGCTATGATGGAAATGTTATCTTTTCAAATTCCTTATCCTTATTATTTAATGTCTTGTATCATAATGTGAATATTCATTTCTTGAATGAGCTTAGTCCTCTGTCAAGTATCCTTTTTTTTCATGTGAATATTTATCTTTTGAAACCTTAGTCTTTTATAGTTTTTTTTTGTAAAAGTGTGAAATAATTATAGAGGAGTACCACCTCTTTAAAAACATAGGGGTATTGATCCTCATCATTTTATCTTAAATATATTAAACCATCTTTTAGATCAACACCTTGTTTGATATCCCACTTGACCATCCTTGGGGGAAACCAACTAAATGTGGTGAGATTAATCTTGAAGTCACAACACATCATGTTTATGACATATTAATTAGTGTTTAGGGCATGTTCTCACATTATGATTAGATCTTGCTATATTTTTCAATGCATAGTCATACTAGGTTTGTGTTACACATGAACCAAAATTATATGAGCATTGGATCTACATTTTATCACCCCTATATTAATATGGGACATACCTATGACCATCTTGGGGCTCATAGATCCATTGATGCAAAACAATCTCTTGAAACATTAATATCATTTCCTAGAAAGCATATTTGTTTACATGAGGAGTTAGAATACTCATCCATGTTACTCCTCGATCCTAGGGGTAACTAAGGATATCATGTCTCAAGGCCCTCAGGTTGAAGACATGGAGTTCCAAGAGCTAGATGAGAATACAAATTCCCTTCTATTATGACACATCACCTTTTGATTGATGACAACAACGACCACCATACTAGCTTGGCCCATAGAAGACAACAGGTCTTGCTTCATGCGGTAACAAGTCTAGTCTCATGGTAAGTGTCACTTTAATAATCAAAGCATTTAAACATGTTGAAAAGATTCCTTCCTTTTTTATGAAAATGTTTACTTGGAAATTATACATTTTTCCTCATTTCACCTTGGTGGTTGACATGGTTTCCTAGTAAGTGGGTCATCCTCAGGAAAATGATTTCTACTAGGGCATCTCAATGAAGGATCATCATACCATTCCTGCACATATTGTATTGTAAACAATGTATCACTATGTATGAATATAGAATATGTTGGTTTTCCCAGTTAATGTCTATATAATGTGTGTATTTTCCATTGTATCTTTTATGTTCTTTTATTGAAAAATCTATTTGCAGTAAAATATTGTACAAGGTTAAAATCTACATATGGATGATGTGGTATACATGTTTTGGCATACTATTAGAAGAACATCTTATCTTGGTATATTTTGGTGATGATTATGAGTTGTTGTGAGTGGTTTAGGTTGATTCACATCTAGATGATATTGTGCATATGATTGAGAGTTGTCTTGTTGGTTGATCTATATGATTAGATCTGGTTTGGTTGATGAGATTGACATGACAATTTAATGTTGATTTGATGTGACAATTTGAGAGTAACAAGTGGTTGGTATAGGTTATTGGTACAGGTTGGTACAATTTATTCGTACAATTTCTTACAGGTTGATCGTATAGGTTGAAGTACAGGTTGATGCATGGTACAAGTTGGTACTTGGTTCAGACACATATCTTGTGATGGAATGTGGTGATCTTGGTCCATGCTTGGTAGAGGCATGTGTTGGTGATGTTGAAAATATGGTTTGAGATATGCTCTTGGTGATCTTGGCATGAGTTGCATGTAGATGAGAGTGGATCTGGTTTCATGGATGAGACAAAGACTGCGTGGACATGTTGATGTGACAATTATTGGTTGGACAGGTTGATGCGACAGTGACAGTGGCAGTGATTATGGTAGTGATAGTTGGTATACACATATATTTCAAGGCAGTAGGATAGGGCAAGGAAAGGGGGTTGTATCCTACTTCCGGTTGGTGCCATAGAATCAGGGAGATGGAGCTTCCTTCATGTTGGAGCCTCAGAACTAGGTGGTTGTAGCCACCTTTTGGTTGGAGCCAGAGAAAATAGGGGGTTGTAGCATCCTTCTATTTTCCATAGAATCAAAGAGTTGCAGCATCCTTCAGGTTGGATCCTAAGGATCCAAGGGGTAGTGGCCTCCTTCTAGTTGTAATTGGAGAATTGGAATTTGGTGCTTACTATGGATGTATTTATTTTGACATATAAGAAAAGTATTCCATGGTTTTCTCCCACATTGGGTTTCCACGTAAACCTCTGGTGTATTGTGTACTTGATGTGATGTTGTTGATGTTATTCTACTTATAATTATATGCTTATGAAATATTGAATGCATTCATAGACACTGCATTGATGATGAACTGGTGAACATTGTTGAATAATTTAAAAGAATGTATATGGTGGTTAAAAGTGGTAAAAGCATTCATACTGATTCACCCTCCCCTCTCAATATTCCAACAACTTGTATCAAATAAGGTACTTCAAGAAAAATAGTTTAGCCACTAGAAGGTAGATCATTTAGTGCAGTGTGAATGGAGCACCAATGTTCAATGATCAGAAGGGTATGAAGTATGAAATGTGGAGTATCAAGATGAAAACATTTTTACGATCACAGGGATATGATGTTTGGAAATCATTTGTTACAGGATACACCACTACGAAGAAACCTCTAAAGACACCATCCAAGAAGAAATTCAAAAAGAATAAAAAAATAACAATGGATTTTATCTTGGAAGGATTGCCTGATTCAGTAAAGGACAAAGAGGGACAATGTTCATAAGATAAATAACTTTGGGATAACCTGCATAATATATATTATTCTCCCATCACAGAGTCAGAAATTTCTAAAGAAGATGACGGTACAAAAAAAGAGGTAATATGTTCATCATGTCAAACATATTCAAAAGAAGAAGAGTGCAAAGTCAACATAAGTGTGTATTTTGGTTTTAATTGTGAAGAAGTAGGACATCTTGAAATTGAATTCCCTTGTTTGAATATTGAAAGTGATGATACAAAAGAGCCTAATGAAATAGAATACAATCCTGAGATTGGAAAGGAAAAGAATCATGAAGTATAATTCAATCAACAAGAAAGAGAACTTGAAGATGAAATAATCACATTGAAGATCCAACTTGAAGAAGCAAAGAGAATAGAAGAAGTAATGAAGATTCAAATGATGCAGAAAGAAGAAGAGGCCAAGAGATTTAAGAAGAAGTTGTCACACTAAGATTCAAAGTCATCAAGCTCGGCATGAATACTGAAGAGAAAGAAACATCCACATCATCTGTAGAGAGTGTTGAAGATAATCCCTCTAGGTTGCTAGAAAAGAAGAATGAATAAAAGAGTAAGAGTTATGCAGAAGTACTCAAAGGAAGGAATCATGGTCAATCATAATCTAAAAAAAATGATAAATATACATCTTCAAGAAGACCCTTCACATTCAATCCATAAATAAGCTTCAATCATGATCAACGAAGGCAGGAATTTGAAAGCACTACACCATTCACTCCTAGGTATGTAAATTTCTTTTATGGTCATTGTTTTCATTGTACTAACTTTGGACATAAAGTTGCATATTGCATGGCTTATGAAAGAAATGTTCAAGCAAGAAATACTTATGTGTCCCCACACAATATTTAATGTTACAAAAGCCACAATTATGATCACATAGCTCATGATTGTATAAGTATGATGGATACTTTCTTGAGAAACAAAACTAATATCAGATATAAGAAGGTTTGGAAAATAAAACAAGAACAGGTAAAGGAAGATCAAATGAATGAAGGACACCCAAAAGTCATACTCTCAAGATTGACAATAATACAAGATGAAGACAAATCTACAGAGAAAAAAGAAGATTTCAAATACAGGAAGGTTTGGAGAAGAAATGAAAGAAAAGAAGAACAAGTTAATAAATAATAGGTCCCAGAGATCACAATATTTGCAGTAGTGAGAGAAAGAAAATAAGAGCAAGCCCAATAGATTATACTTTCAAGAATTATAGTGCAAAATCAATCCCTAGGCAGAAAGAAAGAAGTCAAAGTTCAGAGGTATGATGAGTCTACAAATGAAGAGGAATACTACTCCACATCAAAGCGTGTATTTTTCTGAGCTACCCAGCTTGGAGACTCCTAGTAAATATGAATATTGAACAAGGGGATTCCAGTCACTAGCTCTATAGATCATATATTTATCTTTCGAGAAGTTTGAAATGTTTTAGAATGATGTTACAGATATTTGATAAAGACAATTTCAGAATGGTTCGATGGTAGAAGTACAGAATGACAGATTGATCGATTGAGAAATAAATGTTCCCACACAAATCTCAGTTGGTAGTTACACAGGCAGGAGGTTATGATCGTATTTAGGAAGAGATATCTTCACTACAGATTGTTCCAGACATGCAAAGCTTCATTTGCAGATAGAGAAGACCAGTGGACACATTTTATATGTGATGATAGTTGCAGCGGTGAATACTTCATGATAGTCCAGTGACATATGTGTGAGCATTGTCAATAGTGGATAAGAGCATGAGTTTAGGATAGATTGGTTCAGATACTAACTCATAGATAGTTGGATGATCTTGGTAATGAAACATTTGAATGATTAAACTTTGAATTCTTTTTATATATGTGAGTGATGAGGAAGCACCAATGGACAAAAAATCTAAAAGGGAAACAGGTACATAAAGACCTACATTTGATCTACACAACATCTTGCAGAGAAGTCAAGGGGATATAACTAGTCAAAGAAGATATCAGAAGAGTGAAGATATGGGGAGAAGCCCCAAGGGAGAGTTCAGACAAGGAGAGAATTCTCAGAGAGAATTACCCTTTATCAAAGGGAGAAAGAAAGTAATTAGAGGCATGGAAATGCAGAGAAGGAACAGAAGCATAGAAACATAGAGAAAGACCAAAAGCATGAAGACAGGGAGAGCATCCCCAAGGAAAATTTAGACAAGAGGAGTAGTCCCAAAGAGAGACACCCTTTTCCATTGATGTCAAAAGGGGAGTGATAGAACCATTGATGAGGAGCGATGATCATTGGGGTAGCATGAGCATGAGTGCTTCCATGTCTAAGTGTTTCCATAAATTCCAAAAGGGGATATTGTTGGATAGTTGGTTTGGACAGTGGTTGTCATTGATGTCAATCCTTGGATATTAATCTTGTAGACTGATGTCAAGCCTTCAAGAAATTTTGGTAGCCCTAGAGGTGTGGTTAAGGAACCCGAGTTTTTATAAGGAATAAAGACATGAATATTAGTGAATTTGCATGTAAGACTATCATAGATGGATAGTACATGTTGTGCCATTTCTGGTGATATGTGCTACGTCACATAGTTCCTCACGGTTGAGGAGATATGGCTTAGTGAACTTGGAGGACCCTCATTAATATTCTAGAAACCCCTAGAAGGTCAACAAAAAAGTTAATTATTATAGAAGCTCCTAGAAAGTCTTCAAGAATTTTACTAGTCAAAGTGGTTGCAACTAGGAGTTAATTATGGGCAGATTTGTTGAAATAAGAAAATAATTAAAAATTAATTAGTTGCAACAAGAAGTGGTGAGTTTACTAATTATGGGTAAAGTAGTTGCAAGTGGGTAAAGTAGTTGAAAGTGGGTTGGCCCTAAAAGAGGGAAGTTGGGTAAAATACTTAAAATATGACCCCTAAAGGAAGACACTTGGAGAGTACAAATAAGAGAGAAAGAGACTCTCATTGGCACATATTGAGCACATTGAATATCTATCTTGTGAAAGGTTTATTGTAGGTACTCATTGATACATCTAAAGTTGCACAAGTTTGAGGCAACGAAGGAAGAGCGACAAGAAAGTTTCATAGCTGCAGAGGAGAGAAAGAAAATATGAGAAAACCATAATTAGGGTCATCCCCACTGGTTATACAATAAGTTTCCCACGAGAAATCCCTGTGAGACAACCAACTTACTCATGCGAGGCCCTACAAGACAAGCACCTTTGTCATGTGAGGCACTACCAGTACTCAATGATGAAGCATGATTCAGGTTGTAGAAGTTGAGGTGAGGTTGCAGGAAGTTTGGCAGTGATCAGGTACAACAGATCTATCTACAAGATCAAAATGTATGTTGCCATGTATGCTTGAGGCTTGTATCATGGATGGTTTTTCACATGCTTAAGACATGTCTTGGAGGCTTTGTGCCATATGGTAGAAATCCTTCTCTTGGTGATATTGGTACATATATATCCTTGGTATTTGGTCTATGGCTATTATAGTTCTTTCTTAGAAGCACATATTGGGATATATTTGAGACATATGCTTGTACATGGTTGAGGTATGGTCTTGTGAGCTTGGGTATTTTCCTAGAGGTACCATTAGTTGTATGGTTCTTGTTGTAGTGAATGCTCTGAGCCATATATGTTGAAGTACATTGTTGGTGCACTAAGTTTGGTTTTATTAGCATATATTGTGTTCCATTGTGAGAGACATTTGTTAGTGGTCTTGGTATATGATTGGATTATGAATGGTACATGCTTGAGGCTAAATAACAATGAGGTTTTGGCACATGGTTTGATGTAAGGGTTTATTGTATTCAATTTATGGATAGTGCGATGTATTTCTAGAGGCGTTTTGTTGGTTATCTTGGTGTATGTTCTTGGTGTATGGTTGAGGTAAATGTTGGGTACATGGATGAGACACATAGTTGATGAGTTGGCACATACATGAGGTACATGGTATGGTGATGTTGGTGTATATTGATAAGGCATAGTTTGTCTTGTGTTATTCTTGGTACATTGTTAGAGGCACTTGTTGGTAATCTTGTTGGAGATCATTGTAGTGTTCTTGGAACATGGTTTATGGATGATGTGGTATACATGTTTTGGAATAATATTAGAATCACATCATGATCTTGGTATATTTTGGTGATGGTTGTGAGTTGTTGTGACTGGTTTAGGTTGATGCACATCTAGATGATATTGTGCATATGATTGACAGTTGTCTTGTTGGTTGATCTATGTGATTATATCTAGCTTGGTTTATGAGATTGATGTGAAGAGTTAATGTTGAGTTGATGTGACAAGTTGAGAGTAACAAGTGGTTGGTACAGGTTGGTACATGTTATTGGTGCAGGTTGTTACAGGTTGATGCTTGGTTAATGCATGGTTGATTCATGGTACATGTTGGTACTTGGTTGGGACACATATCTTGTGATGGCATGTGATGATATTGGTGCATTCTTGGTAGAGTCATGTGTTGGTGTTGTTGAGAATATGGTTTGAGATATGATCTTGGTGATATTAGCATGAGTTGCATGCAGATGAGAGTGGATTTGGTTTCATGGATGAGACAATGATTGGTTGGACAAGTTGATGTGATAGTGATTGGTTGGATAGGTTGATGTGACAATGACAGTGGCAGTGATTGTGGTTGTGACAGTTGTTCTACACTTATATTTCAAGGCAGCAGGACAGGGAAATGAAATGGGGTTTTAGCCTCCTTTTGATTGGTGCCAGAGAATCAGGGAGTTGGAGCTTCCTTCAGGTTGGATCCTGAGAACTAGGTGGTTGTATCCACCTTTCGGTTGGAGTCAGAGAACATAGGGGGTTGTAGCCTCCTTCTGGTTGGACCCAAAGAATCATAGAGTTATATCTTCCTTCAGATTGGATCTTGAGAAACCAGGGGGTTGTAGCCTCCTTCTAGTTGTAGTTGGAGAATTGGAATTTGGTGCTTCCTATGAATGTATTTATTTTGACATATAAGAAAAACATTATGTGGTTTTCTCCCACATTGGGTTTCCATGTAAACCTATGGTGTATTGTGTACTTGATGTGATGTTGTTGATGTTATGTTGATTATGATTATATGGTTATGAAATATTGAATGAATTCATAGACACTACATTAATGATGAAGTCATGAACATTGTTGAATAAGTTAAAACAATATATATCGTGGTTAAATGTGGTAAAAGTGTTCATACCGATTCACCCCCCTTCTCAATATTCCAACATGAGACCAATAAGTGGAATGTAGTGAAAGTGGCCACAAAGGGACATGATGTAAGGGGTAGCTTGTTTGATATCTCTTTTGACCATACTTGGGGAAATCCACTTAAATCATGGGATCTTAAGCTTGAGTTTAAAATGCCTCATGTTTATGATATATTATTCAGTGTTTGGGCATGTTCACATACTATGATTAGGTCTTGTTGTATTTTTCAATTCATATTCGTACTAGGATTGTGTTACACATCAACCCAAATTATATGATCATTAGTTCCACATTTTATCATCCCTATAGGGGATATATTTATGACCATCCTGAGGATCATAGAGCCATTCATGTAACACCATCTCCTGTAATATTAAGACCACTTCCTAGCAATCGTATTTTTTTACATGAGGAGTTAGGATACCCATCCCAAGTCATATTTGAGTCAATATTGTTTATAGCATGCACATTGCATTGGGTAGTGTTTTAGTTGCATTATCTAGGGAGAGATCTACACCACCACCTATTTTGGCATGACGTATGTGCAATGGATGAACATCGATATACTTCAAGTTTTACCCAGTAAGGATTTACTAAAGTATATTATGAGACTCTGGAATGCTTATTTTTCAATTGCATAAAAGATACAAGCCACATTCTTGGGATGATGCATAATTATGTATACTTTATTATTATTATTATTATTATTATATTTAATATTTGTTTATTGATTATTTGAATACAAGTAAAATCAAGGCATCAATTAATCCCTTGAAAACATTGCATTACTTGATGATTTTAACTTCTCTATAAGGGATTTTTTTCCACTTACAACATATGAAGGGGAGTCAATTAGTCTATGTATGAATTCACATTACTTAATTAGGATATGGGTGAATTCGCATTACTTTATGGATGAATTCATATTACTTAATTAGCATATGGATGAATTCACATTACTTAATGATATTTAGGGGATTAGTTTCCACTTACATTAGATGGAGGAGAGCAGGTTAACATATCAATGAATTCCAAGTTTGAATATAAATTTGCATGTTCTTGCACATTTAATATTGATTTTTCATTCTAACTTTCTTTAAATGTTCATTGTTCAAACTATACAAGATAAATGAAAAGGTGTTGTTGAATATATTGAGCCTAAACTTGAGCTTACTGTTGCACACATAGTCACTGTGGCAAACATGGGCACTCAACCTCAATTTCTTTTTCATGATAGATAACATTTTTTGAGTCAATTAACTATAAAATTTGAAACAATGATTAAATCCAAGTTATACCTTAATTTTTGAAACAACGATTATTATGTATTTGTTACTCCATGTGCTTAAATTTAATGTCATCACATAAAGGTCTAGCTACAAGGTACCGTTCATGGTGCTATCATGTGTACATGAGTGAAACCATAAAGTTATGCATATTGATGAGACCACATCGAGGATCTCGCATATTGCAGAGGTACAAATAAATATATGTAGGTTTATATAATTTGAAATTGAAATGTTTATTTAATTTTTAACTATATCATGGATTTTTTATAATTATGTCTATCATGTTTTTAGGGCTTGGTGTGGATATTCAAGGTGTGCAGACTAAGATCCCTTTTACAAAATTTACCTTTGATGATATGCAAGTAACTTGATTCATAGTTACAATTTGAATGAATTGTTGGTGTAAATTTTTTATTGAAATTTAAATAACTTTCTTTTAAGTTATAATTTCATAGGTAAACCTAACCAATATTTTATGGGTGATTTGGATGTCAACCCTTATGTGAGAGATGGGAGACCTAGTGAAGATAACAGGGACACTGGTAATGGTCATGAAGGTGGTGGTGCATGATTTATTTTTAGTTTTTATTTATGGATCAATGCTCTCATTTGTACTAATAAATTGTTATATATGGAATGCCCTTTTTTTTATTATTGCATTGTCCATTTATTTTTTCAAAGTACTTTTTTTTTAAATCTAATATTTATATAAGTTTATTACAACTCATCTAAGAGATATTTTTTTATTACATTAATAACAATCGTATATATAAGTAAAATTCATTATTATTAGTTTATCTTCTTCTTATTTAAACAAGGCTTTCTCTAACTTAAAAATTATTTTTATAAAAAAAAATAGATAAAACATTGATAACATTTCTTCAAATAACACATGGAATTTGTCAAAACCAAAGTAAAAAAATATGTAATAAATATATTGAGTAAAAAAATATGTAATAGATATGGAGGCGATTCTTGATTCTAGGGGGAATAAGGTAATATCCTATATTTGTAGCTCGGGAATTGCATCCAACAATCAAGCACAAGAATATGCTCTTTTCAAGGGGTACAATTGGTCAGAGAGTCATCAATCCAACACCTAATCATCATTGGAGATTCCATGAATATCATTTGGGAGATGATCATATAAATATATTGAGTAAAAACATATGTAATAGATATCGGGGTGAGAGGTGGGGGCGTCATTTTTAATCCTAGGGGAAATAAGGTAATATCCTATGTTTGGAGCTTGGAAATTGCATCCAACAATCAAGCAGAAGAATATGTTGCTCTTCTTAAAGAGGTACAATTGGCCAAAGAAACATCGATCCAACACCTAATCATCATTGGAGATTCCATGAATATCATCTCATGGATGATCATTGGAGTTCCTCCTAAGGATATTCACCTTAGAATCATTTTCAAAAAGATTTTCTACGAGTTAAAGGGTATTACAAATGTTACATTTAGGCATGTCAAAAGGGGCATTAATATGAATAGAAACGTGTCATATCACCAAATCCATTAATTAATGTGGGTTTCAATCGATCAAATGCAAGCCTCATGGGTGTCTCATTCCCATGACACCTTAGACATCATAATATGGAAGATTTCCCCCGTCTCATACATTGCATCTATGGGAAGCATCCTACAATAGGTGAATTGCTTAAGGAGGTAAATCCTACAATCAATTTAAAGATTCACATGAATCTAGGATAGTCGTTGTGACGTGAGAATAACGAAACATTATTCCAATTGGGTTTGCAGTTATCGTTAAGTATTAGTCATAGGAAGGTGGTGCAGAGCACTCAGTAAGACAACTGGATATTTGGTTCCTCATTCTTGTAGAACAGTCAAGATAGCAGGGTGAATGTTGTCGAAGGTTTCCCATTCGAGATAACTTGCATTCCATATCACTTGAATTTTGGTGTAACAGTTCAGATATTTCATATGGTTAAGATTCCACATCGCCGTTCACATTCTCAGGAATGAGAATTCTCTTTTGAGGCCTTGGAACATGAGATTCACCTGCTTCAGTTAGATTATCATTCCCTATCAGCATGGGTATCCCAAATTCTCGACATATGGATGCAACATCAGACCGCATTACAACAACATGATGAAGTTGATGCTATTCGAATGGAAGTAGAACACATGCAGATCTAGAGGGAAAGGTCTCCCCCAGCTTTTGATGAATATCCATCCAGTAGTGGCTCTTCACCAACAACGACTCAGCCTCCACTTGATCTGAATCAACCAACAAATGAAGCAAAAATGGAAGAGGAAGAACATCTCACTGAGCAGCTAGATATCTAATGTGCTTCAAGAGTATTTGTATTTTTGGGGTCTTTCATCGTGTTTACTCTTACAAATTTTGGAATGTAATTAATAGAAGTAGAACTAAGGCAGACATAGAAGTATATAGGCAAGTAGCAGGACTGTTTGGTTTGACAAAAATGCCTTCAGGGTTCAAAATTTTTGATGTACTTCTCGCATGCTTCGGCCGCCCTTTTTTTATTAATATAGTTCCCCAGTTTTTATATATATATATATATATATATATATATATATATATAATAGATATATTGACAACATGTAAGAGGAATATATGTCTTTGTGATTTCCAAAACAAAATTGTAAATCATTGGTTACATAACTTGAGTGATCTAAAAATATGTAATAGATATATTCACAACGTGCAAGATGGATATATGTCTTTGTGATTTCCAAAACAAAATTTTAAGAGGAATATATGTTTCTGTGATTTCCAAAACAAAATTGCAAATCATTGGTTAAACAACTTGGGTGATTTAAAAAATATGTAATAGATATATTCACAACATGCAAGATGAATATATGTGAACAATTGATTTACTCTCTTTCAAAATGGTTTAGTGATTGCTAATGTAATTTGCAATTAAAAAAAACATATAAAATACAAGAAAACACTATTGTAGACACTTTTAATTGAAATATTCCATTAACTTAAACATAAAATGAATTATGTATGTACGTTGTTTGATGGATAGTTTGAGGGATGTTAATAGATTTCATTAATCCCTAGACTAGGCTTGCATAAAATTCTTAGTCAATGATTTTTTCATATATAAAATATATAATTATCACATATCCATTGTGTTAATCAATTATATGATGTGCATGCTAACAAGAGTTTTCTTGGATGTAAGAATAGTGGCTTCTCAATCATTTAGTTTCCTAGAAACATCTTCTTTCAAGATGTGAATGATTACACAAAAGAAATAAATGGTTCATAAAGTTTGTTTATAAGAGGAAATATAAAGTTAAAAATGTAAAAATAGGTGATACTTTTTGGAGTGAGCTACACTTAAAGATTGGAAAATTCGATTTTCAGTAAAAAAAAATAAGTTAACAAATTATTTTAGTCAATATATTTTTAATTTCTCAATCAAGAGTTTAAAGTAAGAATTACCTAAATTTACTTTGGATTAAAAATTTATTAACTAAGTTTATGAGTGGACACATAAGTTTTTTCAACTGAGAGTTTATTTTTTAGACTAAAAGTTGAAATTGAAAACCCATTCAAAATTCCCTCTTGATAGTTTGGATTCTCTACCTAAACTCTTAGTTAAGACTTTAAAAAACTCTTGGCCAAGAAATTGGTAAAAGCTTGGTCAAGAATTTTTGTGTTAGAAAAAAGAAACCTCACTTGGTGCTTATTTACACTATTTTGAACAAGAAATCGGGTCTCCAATCCACTTTGTATTACCCTCACCTTTTCAGATTTACTGTTTATTGGATTACTTTGTATTACCCTCACCTTTTCAGATTTACTGTTTATTGGATTACCTTTTCTTTTTTGGATTTACCACTACTTATTTGGATTTCTCACACCTTTCCGATTTTCTTTGTCGGGTATGTTTCTACTCGATTCTCTCTAGGATCTTTCTAACTAGTAATTGGCTACCTCTCTCTACAATATATTATTATTATTCTTGAGCATGGAGGGGAATTATTAAGTAATCAACTGAAATATGGAAAATTTTAAGAACTTTCCTAAATTTATATATATAATAAATGGGCGAATCCCCATGACACATGGGAGAGTGTGAAGGCTATTTTATCAATAACATAATATGTATATATAATTTTTGGCGAATCTTTCACCAAATTATATAATCTTGTAAAATTTGGGCAAATCTTTCAGAGAAATATATAATCTTGTGAAATTGTGGCGAATTTTCACATAATTATAAAACATTTTAAAATTCTTGGCGAAATTTTTAAAAGTCTATTAATTTAAAAAAAATTGAATCAATGTTCGATATTGGGAGTATTCCAAGAAAATATGGTGTTGAAACACCGTGTTGAAACGCCGTGCTGAAACACGCTGCACGCATGAAGAACACTATGCAGAATTAATAAGAATGTTCAATGAATGCAAATATGTTGGTGCTGAAACACCATGTTGAAAGACCGTGTTGAAACACGCACAAAGAAGACTATGTTAACATACTCAAGTGAGACATTGTTGGGTCTAAAATTGCCCCTTCTTCCTTATCATTTTCATGCCATTTTCATCTCGTTCTCTTGTATTAATTCATCCCTATTGTTTACATTTATTATAAGAACATCAATCCTAGAGCAGGCACAATTCATTATTCATTCAACATTGTGTTATGTTAAAGCTTAATTCATACATTACTTGTTAACTAGGATGATGTTTCATTAGTCCTAATTTGGGTAATTACACAGTCATACCTGTAAACCATAAACATGTACATATATGCAAATATGTTGGTGCTGAAACACTTGGCTTAGGATGAAACACGCTCCATGCATGAAAAATACTATGTAGAATTAATAAGAATGAATGAAGATATGTTGGTGCTAAAACACCTGGCTGAAACATGGTGCACGCATGAAGAAGACTATGCAAAATTAATAAGAATGTTCAATAAATGCAAATATGTTGGTGTTGAAACACCATGCTGAAACACCGTGCTGAAACATGCACAAAGTAGACTATGTTAATATACTCAAGTGAGACATAGTTTGGTGCTAAAATTGCCCCTTTTTCCTTATCATTTCCATGCCATTTTCATCTCATTCTCTTGTATTAATTCATCCCTATTGTTTACATTTCCTATGAGAACATCAATTCTAGAGAAGGTACAATTCATTATTCATCCCTATTGTTTACATTTCCTATGAGAACATTGTGTTATGTTAAAACTTAATTCATAGTAAACTAGGATGATATTTCCTTAGTCTAATTTGGGTAACATACAGTAATACCTGTAAACCATGAAGATGTACATATATGCAGATATGTTGGTGCTGAAAAATCATGTTGAAACACCTAGCTAAAACATGTTGCATGCACGAAGAAGACTATGTAGAATTAATAAGAATGAATGCATATATATTGGTTATGAAACACTATGATGAAACACCATGATGAAACATTGTGTTGAAACATGCATGAAAAATACTATGGGCCATGGCCCCATCGATTCCATCATATCCAGTTGGTAGAGTTACTCCACCATTTTTCATCTATGGCCATCAATAATACTAATAAGTATCTATTAATGGAAGGAACATAATCATTGATAAGTTGAACGTAATCTCCACCTAAGATAATAGATTTTGTTTGTCAGTGGTCGTTGGTCAGTTCCTGCATTTACTTGTCTATGGTTTAAACTTTACAACCTACATGTATGACTGGTCATTGTGACATGTGATGTGTTTGACATGATACTATGAAATAATGATTGTTCCATGTTGATGCAGGAGCATCGCTCAACCTCAGCAAATTTGTCGGCACGCCAACACACAATCATTCAATGAAGAAAGGGAGAGGCGTCAACCCTCCCATATTTTTAAAATTCGAAATAATCCTATACGAATTTTTGTGTTGTAAGGCTGTAAATGCCAGGCCACACCTTTGTACAGGTAGTGGATAGGGTTTCCTTAAATGGTTACCTATAGTAGGTCCAAGTCGTAGTCAGGTATGGACATTCAATTTATAGAATGTAGTTGTAGGATTAGGGTGCCGCTTTGAGACAGTGATGGCACTAAGATGGTGCATGAATATAAGCTCGTGAGAGCCCTCTTTTGTAATTAAGGGATAGAGAGAGATCTTCAGGAAGAGAGAGAGATCTTGGAAGAGAAGACTTATAGAGGCATAACTCAAGATAGAGCTAGGATAGGAGAGCTTGAGGGAAATGGGACTCTGTTAAAGTCTAGTTTTTGTAATCATCTGTATAGACACACAAAGATAATAGAAAAGTAGTTTTTCCTACATATCGTGTGTTTATTTGTTTGTGTTCATGATTATGTTTTTATGTCATTCATGTTTGAATGTATGAATTGGTGAAGTATTGCATAAGTTTCAATTGTTTCTCGTCTTTGAGTTTTCGAGTGTAAGGAGTGCACACATTCCGCAAGGAGTCTGTTGACATAGGTGAGGTAACCTCATGAAATATCAAGAGGGATAGCGTTGAACCTTCATCAGTAGAAGTGCAAGGAGTGCATAGGAACAAGTCTTTGTCGAGTTCAGGGACAAGAGAAGTGTCGGGGGAGGACACTCATAGAGTTGTTGAATACTCTGTAGGCTCAGCAAGGTGTGTCTGAGCATAAGTTACCAAGAGGGCACTTACATCCTTTCAAGGAGAGAAAGGGACAAAGTTACTGAATAGTCTAGAGGAAGACCTGTGCTAAGAGTGCACCAAGAAAACACTCAAGCGAAGTGTTGAAGGACAACCATCTGAAGCCTTGTCAAAGCGCAAGTAAAACGCCTGGAGAGAACTTGTGTTAAGTTTCAAAGCTCAGGAGGTCGAGTGCAGAAGTGTGCCATAAAGAGCACCAGAAAGCATTTTGGAAGACGCATAAGGGCGAGACCCTTAGAGATTCAAGCAAGCAAAGATCAAGAGGAAAAATGCCTTTGCGCATAGAGTTCCAACGGAAAGGAGCAGAAGGCCGAGACACTCTGAGGTCCAAGCTGTTGACATAAGCTCGGGAGAGGTAGCATGAAGCTACATGTAGAGCACAAGCGTGCACAGCGTGAGGTCAAGTTTCATTAACATAAGCTCAGGAGGGAAGCGAAATTCGAGACCCAAAGTCAGAGGTCTCACAGGAGGTAGATAGAAGGTCGAGACCTTTGAAACATTACAAATATTCCAAGTCTGGGAAGAAAGCCAAAGCTCGGAAGGAGGAGCTACTGTGATCATTGGATCGATCATCGTGAAATATCTAGACCATTGAATCTCACGTCCACACACCCAGAAGAGCACGCAAAAGAAACATATTTGAGTCGTCAGATCTAGAAGCACGTGGACCAATAATCGTTGGATTCGGAGGAAGTGCATGAGGTTTAGTCCTTTGGAGTGCACAGGAGGAGAGCCAACTTGTGAATTCAAGAAGTCCCGAAATCATTGGGACCATCCGTCATCAGAGAACAACTGGCAGTTGATCAACATTTCGCTGACTTGCAGAGTAATAAGGTCAAAGGGCATAAGTGTTCGAACTTGCGATGTGCAAAATCATGATTTGATCCTGGTCATCCATTGGAGGTGACACGTGGAGGACGATCAACGTTTCGTTGACTCACACATCAGAGGAGTTAACGGGTGGATTTTTAAGAACTCGTGAAACATGAAATCGTGAAAGGATCACAGTTGTTGATCGTTCTGAAATCATCGGGACTGTCTGTCGTCAAGGAGGACACGGGGAGAGAGATCAACATTTCGTTGACTTGTGACTCAAAGAAGTCAAATGCAGAGTTACAAGAAATTGCGAATCACAAAATTGTGATTTGATCTGAGTCATCAGGTCAAGGAGAGATATGGACCGTTGATTTTCCAGAGAGAAATATCGACATTTCAAGGGTTAGGATAATGGAGGTGAATGGCATCGCAAAATCCAAATACACGAAATCCCAACACGCTCAAACGATGGGCCCCAGGTCATGGTGAATGGTCACATGAGCAGAGATAAGGAAGGGAGATAACATTTGTTAAGACCTTTTCAGAGTTTCGAAAGTTGGGGAGTCAAGGTTGGCTCACTCGAAAAGTCCTGACACGTGAAATCGCGACACACCTGTTGTGTAGGTGTGCGAAAATAGCCTATGGTTGTGTGGAGGTGAGCCTCACACTTGGTGCTTAGTCACACAGGAAGAGTTTCATAAAGGACCTGTGGATTTGTTCGTGGGATTCCAGTAGGGAATCGAAGAGCTTCTTTAGTTTGATATATTGAAGAATGATCCTGGACCAGGAGGTCAATGGATCCTGTCAAGGCAGAGGTGGGGGGTCTGCATCACATGCTTTTCCACATCACCAATAGATGGCCAATACCGTCAGGTCAAGTTGGGAGTATTGCATCATCCCTGAATAAATTAACCAACCACCACCATAAACATTCAACCAACATGGTTTTCAAGTTGATTTTTCCCATCAAATTCGAATCAGCACCACCTTTCCAAAAATACCAACAAAAATCCTTTCGTTGTTCCTGTGCGCTCATGCATGTTGAAGCTCTTGGGTATGTGTTGGGAATTTTGAACCTGAAACTCCTTTGCAATATTGTAACACCTAATTACACAGAAGAACATTCAGCATGGGAGCATTTGCAGTATGTCATGAACCAGTAACCCTCGACGCCCTGTATTGGCGCATAGAAGTCTACATAATATTTGAAGATGCAGGGTGGGTAGCATATTTAGAGCAGTTGGACGGGTTTGGCATTGATATTTCCCTAGAATTCTCCCAGAATTTAACAAGAACCCATTCGCATGTTAGATATTTGGAGATTAATGTAACGGAGGCGGTTATATCCTCTGTTACGGGGCTTCCCAACACTGGCAGAAAATGGTTTGGATGAAGGACAGTCATTCCTAATGCAAAGACCAATTTATTTGAGGAAGGAGAGAAAGTGAAGCCTAGAGGATGTGGCACAACAATAGAGTTTTTACCTCTACCTTGGGACCAAGTTGTTGTTTTCTTGAAGAAAAATATTACATGTGAAGGTAGGTACAAGATTGTTTACACATATGATTTTGTTTTGTTGTCACAATTTCGTCATGGCTCATTGATAAATATGCCTTATTATCTGTTAGAATCTTTTCATAATATGGCACATTATGTAAGACAATCATGTTTTCTCCAAGGTTATGTCTCACACCATTGTATGATAAAATTAATAATGCTGAGAGCCTTAGAACTACAAAACAAGACATGGGCTCAATTCATTTCCAGGGGAGCAGTAGAAGTTGATGAAAATGATGGCAATGAATTATAAGAGGATGTAGGAATTAGTGACAGGAGTATTTCAAACAAGGAAAGAGAGGAAAGATAATGAATTAATGAAGATTTGGGACAAGATAATGTTGCTCAAGAACTAGGAAAGGGCAGTGGTGATGTAGAAATGAGGGATAGAAATGGAGTTGGGATTGCAAAATATGTACATATGGAAGATATTGGAGTGCAAATGGAGGAATATCTGCACCCAAACCTTGAAAAATCACCTACCATTATAGCAGAGGAAAATGAGTAGTTGATAGAGGAGAATCAACCAACACAACATGAAGGAGGAGATACAGAAAAAGAACCAAGTGTGGAAGAACACATGGCAGAAATGAGGGAAGAATCATATACAGATATGGCCTATGAATATACAGTGAAGGAATTAATTTTGGAGAGGTCACCATCACCTGAAAGGGCAAAAACTCCACCAGAACAGATTCGGGAGGTTGAAACAATGATTCAAAGCGAGAATGTAAATGGGTTGCAGGAAGAACCATCTGCTTTTCATGATGATTCTTCCCATGTTTCCCTTGATTATGAAGTTGAAATTGTCTCAAATAAACCTCCCCAAACAATGCCAAATATATTAAGGAGGAAGAGGTAATTGCCAACATTTCCATCAACTTTCCCAAGTACAAGGAGAAGAACCAGGGCTATTGTTGCAGTAGAAGCAGCTAAACTAAAAATGGAAAAAATTGAGATTCGTGTGTTGTGTCCTATTTCACCCATTGTTACACAAGAACCACTGGGTGATGAAAAACAAAATGAAGTTGTCATTGTAACACAAGAACCAATTGACAACCTGAGCCCAAATCAAAGAGTTGTTGAAACATAAGAACTTTTTATTGAAAGAGGTAAAAGTCAGATTCATTCCCTTTTATTTGAGAATGATCAATTAGAAAAGATAAGTTCATAGGCTTACGGGGGAATTGAAAATTTTAAAAGAAGAAAACAGAGTGGAAAGGCCTCCGCCTCATGATCTGGATTTATTAGTGCAAGAAACCCATCTTTTAGGAGGACAGATTGTGCCATCAGAGAAGGTTGAAACACATGAAACATTTAAGGAATATTTGTGTCCTAAGTGTGGGGATATTTATAGATTGGATGGGTATGAGGTGACCCTTATTGAGCCCTCATCTTTGGGACTAATAAGAAGATAAGAAGAGTTTGCTAAGGAAGAACAGAGAAATAAAGACACTACCACACAAGAACTAGTGGCTAAGGAAGAAGAAAAGAAGACTGTTGAAACACCTGAGAATCACACTATAACACAAGAACCATTGGTACCTAATTTAAATATGCAGTCTAAAAAGGATATAAAGGAAGTTGTCACTGTAACACAAGAACCAGTTATGGCTAAGACTACTGAACCAACCCAGCCTGAGAGTACCACTCCTACATAAGAACCATTGTTACCTAATTTAAATCAACAATCTGATGAGGCCACAGAAGAAGGAAATTTCACAGAAGAACCAGTGGTTGAGGAAGAGGAATTACCATAGCCAGATAAAGTGACTGTTACACAATAACCAGTGACACAAGCTCAAATTCCTTTAGAAATCAATGATGAGGATGAACAAGAAGTTGACCATCATGACACATAAGATAATACTATATTATTGCTGGAAGAGAATGATAAATGGAAGCAACATGTTGCCATGTTTGGAGAAGGAATGATTCATGTGCTAGCCCACAGAAAGGAAATACAGGACCTTAGGGAGAAATATGATGAATTTTTTACGTCTCAAAAATTTAAATGGGAAGAAATGAAGAAGGAATTGGGAGAGTTGAAGAAGATGCAAGCTAAGTGCCAAATTCTGCAACAGGATAAAAAATCAAATGTATTTGTTAGCATAAGAGTTGTTGAGCTGTAGAATCCCTTCTCCCTCATACCCATTCTTTCTTAATGAACAATTAACTATTTTTAAGCTTAAAGCTATTAAGAAAGGAAGGCCTTATAAAATGATTAGTGCCTCTGAGTTTCTAGAAACTTTTTCCCATATTGATTTCTCAGATCAATTTTTCTTGTGTGATATTTATTTGCATGAACAAACTTGCCTGTTGGATATAAAATTTAATCTTCTTCCCTATGTAGGAGAAGTGCAACTGAGACCCTTCACTTATTTTGTGAATAATAAAGAAAAATGGTGGAATGCCTTCCACACAATCTATAAGAATGAAGGAGAAGTAACATTATGGATTAGGGGTGAACCCTGTACTCATGTTATTGTTTTTAATATACATTGGAATCAACTCTCTTCATATTACGGGGCTAGAAAATTGACATACCTTCAAAGGTTTGTCATAGATTATTGTGTTAAAACAATTAATGATCAGAAACTATTTTCACTGGAAGGTAGCAGATTTAGATGGGAAGCATCCTCTCTAGCCTTGAGGACCAAGGATCCCTACAGTCATGAAAATTTTACCGATGCTCTATCATGGGTTCCTAGCTATATTGAGTGCATTCAAACTTGGGGTCCACAATGGTTGGGGCTTAAATTTCATTTCCTTCTTATTTGGATGCCAACAAAGAAGCATCAACATAAGTACAAATTGACTAAGGAGACTGAAAGGGAATGTTGGGAAGAAGTGATTTATTCTAGGGGCTACATGAATTTAGAAGAGAATGATGCATCATCCTACAATATTTCTAATTTTCATTGGAAAAGTCCATGCCCCAAATCGGACTCCGATTCTGAGTGAGTGAACTTTGAAGGTTCATGGGGACATGCAATGGTGCAGTTGGGGGCAGATGTTGGGTGCTAGTCCTTGTTTTTCCATTGAGCACTGGAGAATTAACATTGTATCTAGAAATTTAATCTCTTAATAAGAAGTGGCAATGTTCAGTTGAACTTATGTTAGTGATTAATTCTTTTCACTGTGCTTGATTGCCTTTTAAATAACAAGATTGGATTACAAATCATTTCAATAATTCATAAAAAAATTATTGAGAGGCTACATGTAAAGTTTTTTTATTCATGAAATTAAAATTATAAATACATTATAGGAATGTTGGTCTCATTGGCAATAGATGTCCTACGATGACTGCGTAGGAATCTAGTAGGCCAGTACATAGACCATTTTTCTCTTCACTTAGCAACTCATGGCTCGTTCCTTTTATGAATACCAACATGTATTCTCAAAGAAAATATAAATAAACATAATATATTCTAAATAAACTAATCAAGCTACTACAAATGGCTCAAGCTTCAGTCAAGCATCAAATGAGAACTAGAAGCATTCAAGGGACTAACACAATCTTTAATCAAAATAAAACCAAACTTCCAATGTTGAAAAAATGGTCCAAATGCAAACAACAAACAAACCATTAAAATTTACCAAGATATCAAAGTTACAAATCCAAGAAGTTTCATGCACTTGAATCTTGAATGATCCCATTCTTTCTTAGAAGTTAGTGAAAGTCATGTTAATTGGTTATGTAGCCTTTAATACTAGGACACTCTCTATGTGAAGAGATAGGTCTCAACTTCATCAAATGCGAGCTTCATTTCCTGTCACATATAGGAAAAAGAGAATGTCTTAGTTAACTATCAAACCATCAAACTTAAAATAGCTTGGATCAAATAAAAGTAGCTTTAATGTTACAGTATTTAATAAAAAATATAGAACCTATTTTTACCTTAAATGCAATCTCAAATTTACATATGGTAATATTTCTCCCATAAAGAATTACCTTTTTCCAATGTACTCCAAAAATAGAGGAACAATTAATTCAATAAACTAATGAGAATCACATCACATGTGCCATTCCATTCATTATTTCTACAACTCTAATCATCAATGGAACATGTAAGTCAAAATACGAGTCCCCTCATGTATATTGGTTTAGATAACATCTTGGGGTATATTAATATCCCAATTCACATCAACATGTCGACTCTCATTTTCTATATTATGAACAGGAAACTCCGTAGATGAAGTATTATTATGACCCTCCAAAAGATTATCTTCCATATCAAGTTCATTAGAGGAATTTGTTGTGTTGCATTCTCCCCTTCTATCACAATCTGATCGCCAATGAGCTAGTGCTCTATCGAATGAAAAATTGTTTATGTCATACTTTGTTACATATGATCTTAAACCTGTATCCATATGTTTATCAATATTGTTCCTCAACTTTTAATTCAAAAATGATAGTGCCCTAAACATTCCCTCATCCTCCACTGATCCCAAAATCATGGTTTGACATAAATCTGCTAATTTAAAATATTCTGACATGTTTTCTTATAGGTATTGGCTTTCACCTAATTTAGTCCATAATCTTGTTATTGCACCATGTTCTAGAGGTTTCTCCAAACCAAAGTATTGAGCTAACATTGTTTGACCAAAAATATTATCTTGTTGATACAACTTTTATGAATCTAATATACCTTCAATCTCTTCTCCTTGTACATTGCGATTCTTGCCAAATTGGTGCACTAAAAAATATATTTTTTCTAAAAGGAAAACTATTTTAGCCTCTTTATTGTGTTCAGGGTTCCAATATTGAGGGTATACCAAAGACATGGCCTCCAATAATTCATCTCGAGGAAATCATTCCCTTATCTTTGATGCTAGTGATTTTGCAATTTCTATCAAGTTGCGCTTCACTGAAATCACAACATTGTTGAATTGGTCTCTTGACACATGGAACTCTTCAATGATTTGTCCCATATTATAACATAATGAAATGGAACCATATACCCATGCATTTCCATACATAGTATTCCTTTTCCATCAAACTTCAAATAATTTTCAATGTTTTCTATATCAATGATAGTAGTCCAACCCTTAAATGTTGGACCTGTGAAAGACTCTGGCATCGTATACAAATTATCCAATTGAAGAAATGTTAATTTTCTTGTATGTATGTAGTCTGCAATATACATTGTGCAGCTCTGAGACATTTTCACAAGGACATTCATTTCATAAAGCATAGGAAGAATTTCATCCAATGTTAATAATGTCTCTATATCAGTTAATCGAAAGAGAAGATCTTGAGCTTGTCTACACTGAAGAGATGTTCATACATCACCCCTACTAAGGATTGGTGCTCACTAAATATTCTTTGAGTTGGTCCATTCAATGATATCCATCTTGTATCAACATATTTTCGTAGCCTTTTTCCATCTGTAACACCCTCAAAAAATTGTTGAAACTCTTTAAATCGCTTGGGACTACGACAAAAGTATGCATGAGTTTCATGTACAAGATCTTCAACTTTAGAAACCAGTGGAAACTTGCTTACTATTTTAAATGAAATATTCATTCTATGAGACATACAATGAATACTAATCATAAATGATGAAGTTGATATTTCTAGTTTGACACAAAGGCCATTCCTTTTCCCTTGCATGATTGTTGCTCCATCTTCTCCCACACATACCAACTTTTTCGCAATCACTAAACGATCCATACCACCAATTTCCTTCTAAGTCTTGATGACAAGTTCATAAATATTTTGAGTTGTAGAATTCTCCCTCATTTTATGAATCCCAAGTAAATATGAATGCCTAACATGATCATTAACCATATAAATGCTCATGTAGATCCATGGAGTATTATCAATAGTTGTAACTTCATCGAAAGACAATGAAAGAAAACCTAGTGTTTGCAATATTCTCTTTCAAATCATCCTTTTCTACTTGAGATAGATATTTCTCCCATTCCCAACCACTCATTACTGACCAATGAAAATATGGAAAATTTGACACTTCAAAAAAATATATAAAGTTCTTGTAAGCTGGAAAATCTCTCATAGGACGACCTCTACATAAGATGTGAAATGCAGTGCTTAATTGCATTGTCTTTGATAACAAATTTCAATCCATCATCTTTCCAAATAGAGATGTGATGGTTCCTCCACTTGCCTCAAGTTTTCTCTTATTGATTAAGTATGTATTATATTCATCTTCATATTTGACATGTCGACATTCCTCAGAAGATTTCCATTTGATAATAGATTTCTCCTCTCCATTTACAATTTCCTTATCATACACCTTTCCTACATTATTCTCTAGTGTATCTAAATTCATCTACAATTTTACTATCTTTCCAAGTTTCCAACTACATATAATGCATCTAACCTCTCATGAAGCTTCTTTCTCATTTGTTGGAGGTATTGGTTGAATAAATGAAAATTTTGAGACCCAATCTGATTTGAATTGTCTTCCTATGTCCCATTGGCCTTTTTTCCTTTTCTGTGATTGCGAATGGTTTGTGTTTCCTTCCAAGGAAAAACCTTCAACATTGTTATTATCAATTTATGGAGAAAGCATCTCAATTTGATCACTAGAGGAACTTATTTCATCATCTATTGTATGGATATTAGATGCATTATCAGAAGAGTTTAAATCTCTTTGAATTTCACTGATGGGTTTCTCAAAAAGGCTTGAATCATGAAGATAATATGGGTTCTTGGACTGAGGCTTTTGAAAGTAAGAAAATGCATCCCTCTATTTTGATGTATTCTTTCCACAATTGTTGTTTGACATCTCACTGAAATTTTCATAATTAGAATTTCAAATTGATCTAGAAACCAAAAGTGAAACCTGCATGAGAAATATAATATAAAATTAGTCATCCATTTGGAAAGTCAACACAAATTCTAGAGATATATCAATTTTAAGAACTCAATTCTTCTCAACAAGTTACAAAACCAACAATAATTATCTAAAAGTAAATCACTTCAACATACACAGTATATATAACTACTAATCTACTCTAATCATTGATTCACAAACCCAAACAACCACTCATCATGACCTGAAGCCTCTGTTATACTGGAGGGTCAAGGTTGGGAAGGGCTCTGTCACTGATCAGAATGACACTTGTGCAGAGAAACACACAAGGAATGAGAATTGGGAAACAGGGTGTTGAAACACCATGTTTCAACACCAACTTGTGAGAATGATTTAAAAACTCCATTATCTCAAAAATTTAAACATAGAACTATTGATCTACTCCAATCACTAACCCAAAAAATCACTCATCATGACTTGAAGTCTCTGCTATCCTAGAGGTTGGGTGGGCTCTATCACTGATCAAGATGAAATTTGTGAGTGGAAACACACAACCAATTAGCATTGGGAAAACGGTGTTGAAACACCGTGTTTCAGCACCGGCTTGTGAGAATGATTTAAAAATGACCAGGTAATTTATCCAAACTATGGGTAAGATAAAAAACTTAAACACAGAACAATTGATATACTCCAATCACTAACCAAAACAATCACTCTTCAATACATGAAGCCTATGTTATCTTGGAGGCTAGGTGTGTTGGAAAATGTTTAACAGGCAGCATATGCTTGTCATTGATGGAAAGTACAACAGTGATGATGGCTTGACTACAGCAGCGATGATCGCAAATAGAATATAAGTCCAGGAAGATCGAATGATCAAAGGCAACGCAACATTGATAAAATGATCGAAGGCCCGAGAAGCATTTATGATCGTTGTATCTCATTCAAAATTCCCGAAAGAACGAGGGTTGTCAGATCAGAATATAGACAAGAAGAGCACTGAACAGGAGGACATATCTCAGACGTTAGATCCAAGCGTAGGACCTGACCATCGTTGGATCAAGGAGAACCTACACACCTTTTAAAGTATAACAAGGAGAAGCGGGCATAATCGCGATATGTGAAATCGCAAATTAATATGAGCCGTCAGATCGAGGTTGAATCTAGACTGTTGATCCCTGTCCATGTCAGAGTTTCGAGGATCACGAGTTGAACATGTCAAACATTATTAACATCAGGAATCTCGATATCGTGATATGAGAAATCACAATGTAATCTGAGTTGTCATATAAAGCTTTGATATGGACCGTTGATTCCAGTCTATGTCAGAGTTTCAGGGATCGCAACATGGAGTGGGAAGTAAACAATGCAACAAGAATGTCGATTTCGCGATATGCGAAATTGCAATTCAATCACAGCCATAGAATCAAGCTCAGATCTGGACTGTTGATCTAACTCCATATCAGAGCTTCAGGGATCGCAACATGGAGAAGCAAGTAAACAATGCAACAAGAATGTCGATTTTGCGATATGCAAAATTGTGATTCAATCACAGCCATTGAATCAAGCTCTGATCAGGACCATTGATCCCATGCCATTTGGGGGTATCGGGGATCGTGACTTGGAGAGTTGAGATGTCTCATCTCCAGACTCACGAAATGCAAAATCGTGAAAGTGCCTTATGCATAAGGCTGTGGTCATAGCCCATGGTCATGAGAAGGGAAGGAGTCAGTCCAGATAAGCTCCATTTCGGGGTTTTGGAGATCGCGACTTGGAAAGTCGAGATGCCTCATCTCTAGATCCACAAAACAAGAATTCGCAAAAAACACTTTTTGCTTAGGTGCTTGGTTATGACCATAGCCATATTGGGGAAGGAGCTAGTGCAGAAAAGTTCTGTATCGGAACTTCGAAGATCACGAAATGAAGTGTCGAGACACTCAGCACAGAATTGTCGAATGCCAAAATGCTAAAATGAATGAAAGATCCCATGGAATCAATCCAATGGTGCAGGTGAATTTGAACAATATCAGAGGGCTACTGTTGCACGACACAGTGAAACTGCTAGAAACCATTGATGGTTTCTACCAGAGGATGTGAAGAGACTTCGGTGTGATTTCCAGAAAAGCTGAAGAGTCACATAGAATCTGCCAGTGGAATGAAGATGATTCGTGGAGGAAATTGACAGCTGGATAAGGGTTTGAGATCTTAACTAAAACAGAAAGGATAAGCTCGAGTGTAATAGAGAAGACGAAGAGTCTTAACTACCAGAGAGAAAAAGGAATCTTGGCTTAACACCTAGTGATGATAGACGCAGGGGTTGAACTGCCAGAGAAGTTCAAGAGTCACGATGATGATCACGCAAAGCACTTGAGATGTGGAGGAGATTGGCGCAGTATGATCATGTAGAGGAATGGAGAATATTGCATGCACAAGATGCACAAAAGCTATATATATACACGGTGCAGAGAAGAGAAGGGGTAGTTGTTGCTGTTGGAGTTTGTTGTGGTTGTTGTTGGTGAAGGTGATTCATGTGTGAAGAAGGAGGAGAGTGCAAAAACTGAATTGAACAGAAGAGGAACTGTGTAGTGAATGGACATGGCACACAAAGCATAAAAAGAAGAAGAAAAGATAGCGCAATTCATGTGTGTAGAAAGGCAATGAGGCAGATAGAGCAACGAAATGCAACAGAACAGTGATGAGTCTGGTAAGCCATTATTGAACATCATATCATTGTAATAAGTTTCAGTAGCAAAGATTTATATTTTAGGGTGGAAGGGAGGTGCTAGGGAGGATTGTTGTCCTCATAGGTTCTAGTGGGTGCTTGAACACAGGGAGTTGTAGCTTCGATCTGGTTGCAGCAAGAGAAACCAGGGTGGCAGGGTGGTGCAAGAGAGAACTCTTGTTCTCTGTTATACAGGTTGGTGCCTGTATGATTGGAAGTTGGTGCTTCCATCCAGTTGGTGGTAGAAACACTCAGGGAGTTGGTGATTCCTTCTAGTTGGTGCTAGAGAAACCAGGGAGTTGGTGCTTGCTTCTAGTTGGTGCTAGAGAAACTAGGGAGTTGGTGCTTCCTTCTAGTGGGTGCTAGAGAAAACAAAGAGTTGGTTCTCTCAACAAGTATCAGCTTGCAAAACTAAGGTTGTAGCCTCATTATGAGTTGGTGCTCATATGTATGATAATTTAAGGAATGTAACTATTACTTATCATATAAAGAAAAAGAGGTTTTTACCCTGTATTGATTTCCTCGGGAAATATTTGTCTTTTTGTTTCTCATATATGTGTGATAGATGTTGAGTGTGCCATTGTTTATTTCCCTGCATTAATGTGATCATCATTCAATGTTTCTGCAAAGAGTTTAAAGGAATCATAATTGTTTAAGCACGGTAACAACTGATTCACCCCCCCCTCTCAGTCATCCAACAATTGGTATCAGAGCCAGCCCCTTTTATCTAAGGGTAGATCCTAGAGCTTAAACATGTCAAGCCATGAAGGAAATTCAACCAATAAGGCCCCTCTATTCAATGGAACAAACTTTGCCTTCTGGAAAGTTAGAATGAGAACCTACATAATGGCT
>ML776791.1:1029550-1047236 GCA_009831015.1 Picea engelmannii
GAATCTGTCAAGTATCAAAGCCTCAGAAGGATTAGCCACCATTCTGAATCAGCAAAGGAATCCAAAGCTGAAAACTAGTTTGGGTTATGAAGAGGGATCAAGCAGTGGGAAGCCAGGAAATGAAGAACCCATCAAGTTTGTCAAAAGTACAACCAATGATAATAACAAGCGTGCAGAAACAAAGGAAGACAATCAGCCGCCTAGGACGAGTAAATAAAAAGGTGCCAGGATTAAATCTGTAGAATGAAGAAACAATGCTCTCTCTGCTAAAAGACGTCATCAGCAAGAAAGAAATCGATTTACTCAAAGAAGGCAACCATTTTCCAGGTACAAAGAATTTTTCCATGGCTATTGTTTCTACTGTTCTAACTTTGGTCACAAAGCTGTAAATTGTTCCTTAAGACTTAGACATGAGCAATTAAGATTTCAAAGAAATAAATACTTCCCACAACAAAGAATGATATAGTCAAGTAATAATCCTTCACGAACTACAAATTGCCAAATTAAGTCTGGACACATACAACTAAGGAGGCTAAGAAATAATCGACAGTCAATAAGTAGGAAACACTGCAACAATAAGTTTGACTTATTGAATAATGAGGTTGAGTGATACACCTGTCATAACTTTGGACATAAATCTATTGAGTGTAGGTTAAGGAACTATGAACCAGATTCGAAATCCCCTGCTGAAAATGTTAAGTTTTGGAAGAAGGAAGGAAAGTAACAAGTGTGGATTAGTATTGTCTGCTCAATGAAAAACGAACCCTTGGTATATAGATAGTTTATTCTCCAAACACATGACGGGAGACAAAGGCAAGTTTCTATCTCTAAGTGAAAGCAAATCAGGAAGCATAACCTTTGGAAATGATGCTCTAGGGAAAATAAAAGGCAAAGGGATGGTGAGCTTAAGTAATGGAAAAGGAAAATCCCAAGATGTTCTACTTGTGGATGGGCTGAAACATAATCTGCTCAGTGTAAGTCAAATGTGTGACAGAGGATGTGAGGTGTTGTTCATGGCCAAGTACTACAAGATAAAGTCTGTAAACTCAGGACAAGTGGTGGCCAAAGGCATAAGGACAGAAAATAATGTATATGTGCTGAAAGAAAATAGAGAAGAATGTCATCTAAGAAAACATGATGAAAGCCGGTTATGGCATAGGAGACTTGGACATCTAAACTTTGACCACCTAATCAAACTCAAAAACCTTGAGGCAGTAAAAGATCTTCCGAGAATATCAAAGCCCCAAGAGTCAATGTGTAAACCTTGTCAGGTAGGGAAGCAAAACAGGACACAGTTTAAGTCCAAGATCTTTACTTCAACAAAAAAACCACTCCAACTAGTTCATATGGATTTATGTGGACCATCAAGACAGGAAGACACAGGGAAATAAAACTACTTCATGTTGATTATCAATGATTACTCCAGACTTACATGGGTTTCCTTTCTCAAAGAAAAAGCTAAAGCATTTGAGAAGTTTAAAACATTTATGGCTTTAACAGAGACTCAAACAGGCAAGAGGTTAAAGGCAGTAAGATCACATCGGGGAGGAGATTTTATGTCAAGAGACTTCAAGGAATTCTGTGATGAACATGGGATCAAGAGAGAATACACAATCCCAAGAACTCTGCAACAAAATGGAGTTGTTGAGAGGCAAAACATAATAGTGCAAGAAATGGCCAGGTCAATGATGAATGAGAAGAACATTGGTTAAACCTACTGGGTGGAATCCATACACATAGTGGTCCATGTGCTCAACAAATCCCACCTCAGACCACAAAGCAACAAGACCCTTTATGAATTATGGTTTGGAAGACCTACCTCAATCAAACACTTCAGAGTCTTTGGGAGTAAATGCTACATAAAGAATAATGATGAAAACCTCAGCAAATATGATGATAGGGCTGATGAAGGTATCTTATTAGGGTATGCTACAAACAGAAAAGGATATAGATGCTACAATAAGAGGTTGCATAAAATGGTTGACTGTATTGATGTAAAAATTGATGAAGGAATCTTAGCAAGAGAGGTATACAGTAATGAGTTTTCTACAGAAGACACAGCTAAAGCTAAAGATGAACAGTTCTAAGAATCAGAAAATGAATACTCTGAATTAGATGAAGACTCAGACACTCAAACAAACTCAAATCAACAGTCAACTACAAATTCCTCCTACAGAATCATTCAAAAAAATCATCCTGCAAATCAGATAATTGGGGAAAAAGACAAAGGTGTACAAACCAAGAGAAAGCTAATCAAAACCACCGAACAATCTCATATAGCTCTCATATCCATGCTGGAACCCAAGAATTTTAATGAAGCCAACAAAGATGATCACTGGGTTAAAGCAATGAATGAAGAACTTGATCAGATTGAGAAAAACAATACATGGGAGATGGTTCAAAGACCCGAAGGTAAAAACGTCATTAGCTCCAAATGGATCTTTAAGAATAAGTTGAATGAGAAAGGACAAGTTATTAGGAACAAAGTGAGGCTAGCCTGTAAAGGCTATGCTCAGATAGAAGGACCATATTTTGATGAAACATTTGCGCCCGTAGCAAGATTAGAAGCTATCAGAATGTTTCTTGCCTATGCTTGTCATAGAAGGTTTAAAGTCTATCAAATGGATGTCAAGTCAGCCTTTCTCAATGGAGATTTAAGTGAAGAAGTCTATATGGAACAACCAGAGGGTTTCAAATTGTATGATAACCCTGACTTAGTATGGAAGTTGAAGAAATATTTATATGGTTTAAAACAAGCCCCTCGAGAATGGTATCACAGACTGGATACGTATCTCAAAAACAAAGGGTTCAAGAGAGGAACAACTGACAACAATCTGTATATTAAGACAGAGGATAATGATTTGCTCATCGTATCGGTCTATGTAGATGACATCATCTTTGGATGTAATAAGGATTCATTGGTACAATGGTTTGCTTCTACCATGGAGTTTGAATTTGAAATGTCTATGATAGGAGAAATGTCATTTTTCCTTGGTCTGCAAATTACTTAGAGGCCCGAAGGGATGTTCATTTCTCAAGAAAAATACCTAACAGAAATGTTGCAAAGGTTTCAAATGGAAGATTCTAAACCTGTGGGTACACCTATGGTAACTGGATGTAAACTAAGCAAGTATGATGATTCACCTGATGTTGATCAAAGCCGATATCGATCAATGATAGGAAGCCTGTTGTACATCACAACATCTCGCCTAGACATAATGCATGCTATAGGAATGGTAGGAAGATATCAGGCTGCACCTAAACAGAGTCATTTGCAAGCCGTCAAAAGGATATTCAGGTATTTGAAAGAGACAATGACTTATGGTCTGTAGTATCCCAGAAATCAAAGTCTTCAGTTCACTGCTTATTCAGATGCAGATTGGGCAAACTGTGTTGATGAGAGAAAAAGCACCAGTGGAGGAGAATTCTTCTTGGGTGACTCCTTAGTAGCATGGTTTAGTAAAAAGCAAGGTTCCATTTCTTTATCAACCACAGAGGCAGAGTACATTGTTGTTGCTACCTATTGCACTCAGGTATTATGGATGATTCAGACACTTGTAGACTTAGAGGTAAAATACATTGCACTGATCCCAATTCATTATGATAACACTAGTGCCATGAGTGTGTCTAAAAATCCTGTCTTCCACTCCAAGACAAAAAATATTCCCATAAAATATCATTTTCTGAGAGAGCAGGTCACCAATCAAATTGTTCAAGTCCATTACATTCCAACTACAGAACAAATTGTAGACATCTTTACTAAGCCCCTAGGCAAGACACCGTTTGAATATCTCAGACAAAAGATGGGTGTCATTTCGTTTCACACCTAAAAGAGTCCATCTTGTTAGGGGGAGATTTGTATTGTTTGAATATATAATGCCTCCTAAAATTACTGCAATAGCTTAGGGGGAGCATGCCTCTTCTTTGACATTGATGTCAAAGGGGGAGAAAAGAATTTGGGTGCCTTAGTTTCCATCAATGCCAAAGGGGGAGATTGTTGGAAAATGTTTAACAGGTAGCATATGCTTGTCATTGATGGCAAGTATAACAGTGATGATGGCTTGAGTACAGAAGCGATGATCAATAGGAAAATAGAAGATAAGTCCAGGAAGATCGAATGATCGAAGGAAATGCAACATTGATAAAATGATCGAAGGCCCGAGAAGCATTTCTAATCGTTGGATCTCATTCAAAATTCCCGAAAGAATGAGGGCCGTCAGATTAGAATATAGACAAGAAGAGCGCTGAACAGGAGGACAGATCTCAGACGTTATATCCAAGTGTAGGACCCAACCATCGTTGGATCAAGGAGAACCTGCACACCTTTTAAAGTATAACAAGGAGAAGCAGGCATAATTGCGATATGCGAAATCACGACTTAATATGAGCCGTCAAATCGAGGTTGAATCTGGACCATTGATCCCTATCCATGTCGAAGTTTTGAGGATCGCGAGTTGAACATGTCAAAGATTATTAACATCAGGAATCTCGATATCATGATATGAAAAATTGCGATGTAATCTGAGCCATCAGATCAAGCTTTGATCTGGACCATTGATTCCAGTCCGTGTCGGATTTTAAGGGATCACAACATGGAGTGGGAAGTAAACAATGCAACAAGAATGTCGATTTTGCGATATGCGAAATTGTGATTCAATCGCAGTTGTAGAGTCAAGCTCAGATCTGGACCATTGATCTAACTCCATATCAGAGTTTCGGGGATCGCAACATGAAGAGGCAAGTAAACAATGCAACAAGAATGTCAATTTCACGATTTGCGAAATTGTGATTCAATCCCAGCCATTGAATCAAGCTCTGATCAGGACCATTGATCCCACGCCATTTTGGGGTATCGGGGATCGTGACTTGGAGAGTCAAGATGTCTCATCTCCAGAATCACGAAATGAGAAATCACAAAAGCACCTTATGCATAAGGTTGTGGTCACAGCCCATGGTCATGAGAAGGGAAGGAGTCAATCTAGATAAGCTCCATTTCGGGGTTTCGGAGATCGCGACTTGGAAAGTCAAAATGCCTCATCTCCAGATCCATGAAACGTGAATTTGCGAAAAACTCTTTTTGCATAGGGGAAGGAGCTAGTGCAGAAAAATTCTGTATCAGAACTTCAGAGATCATGAAATGAAGTGTCGAGACACTCAGCACAGAATTGTCGAATGTCGAAATGCCGAAATGAATGCAAGATCCCATGGAATCAATCCAACGGTGCAAGTGAATTTGAACAAGATCGGGGGGCTACTGTTGCACGAAACAGTGAAACTGCTAGAAACCATTGATGGTTTCTACCAGAGGATGTGAAGAGACTTCGGTGTGATTTCCAGAGGAGCTGAAGAGTCACATGGAATCTGCCAGTGGAATGAAGACGATTCATGGAGGAAATTGACAGCTGGATAAGGGTTTGAGCTCTTAACTAAAAAAGAAAGGATGAGCTTGAGTGTAACAGAGAAGACAAAGAGTCTCAACTGCCAGAGAGAAAAAGAAATCTCGGCTTAACACCTAGTGATGATAGATGTAGGGGTTGAACTTCTAGAGAAGTTGAAGAGTCGCGATGATGATCACGCATATCACTTGAGATGTGGAGGAGATTGGCATGGTATGAGCATGCAGAGGAATGGTGAATATTGCATGCACAAGATGCACATAAGCTATATATATACATGGTGTAGAGAAGAGAAGGGGTAGTTGTTGTTGTTGGAGTTTGTTGTGGTTGTTTTTGGTGAAGGTGATTCATGTGTGAAGAAGGAGGAGAGTGCAACAACTGAATTGAACAGAAGAGGAACTATGCAATGAATGGACATGACACACAGAGAATAAAAAGCAGAAGAAAAGACAACGCAATTCATGTGTGCAGAAAGGCAATGAGGCAGACAGAGCAACGAAATGCAGCAGAACAGTGATGAGTCTGGTAAGCCATTATTGAACATCATATCACTGTAATAAGTTTTAGTAGCAAAGATTTATATTTCAGGGTGGAAGGGAGGTGCTAGGGAGGACTGTTGTCCTCATAGGTTCTAGTGGGTGCTTGAGCACAGGTAGTTGTAGCTTCCATCTGGTTGCAGCGAGAGAAACCAGGGTGGCAGGGTGGTGCAAGGGAGAACTCTTGTTCTCTGTTATACAGGTTGGTGCCTGTATGATTGGAAGTTGGTGCTTCCATCCAGTTGGTGCTTGAAACACTCAGGAAGTTGGTGCTTCCTTCTAGTTGGTGCCAGAGAAACTAGGGAGTTGGTGCTTCCTTCTAGTTGGTGCTAGAGAAACCAGGGAGTTGGTGCTTCCTTCTAGTGGGTGCTAGAGAAAACAGAGAGTTGGTGCTCTCAGCAAGTAGCATCTTGCAAAACTAAGGTTGTAGCCTCATTATGAGTTGGTGCTCATATGTATGATAATTTAAGGAATGTAACTATTACTTATAATATAAAGAAAAATAGGGTTTTACCCTGTATGGGTTTCCTCGGGAAATATTTGTCTCTGTGTTTATCATATATGTGTGACTGATGTTGAATGTGCCATTGTTTATTTCCCTTCATTAATGTGATCATCATTTAGTGTTTCTGCAAAGAGTTTAAAAGAAGCATAATTGTTTAATCACGGTAACAATTGATTCACCCCCCCCCCTCTCAGTTGTCCAACAAGGTGGGCTCTATCAGTGATCATGATGACACTCGTGCGATGTGGGCAGAAACACATAAGAAATGATCATTGGGAAAATGGTGTTGAAACACCATTCTTCAACACCATCTTGAGAGAATGATTTAAAAATGTCGTGTCGTAGGTAGTTTAATAATTTATCCAAACTGAGTGTAGTTTGTGAATAAGCTCAAAAAATGAAACACGGAATGACTGATCTAGATTCTATTCCAATTGGCAATCACTAACCCAAACAATTACTCATCTTGGCATGAATCATCTACTATCCTGGAGGCTGTGTGGGGTTGCGGGCTCTATCACTGATCAGGATGACACTTGTGCAACGTGCGTGGAAAAACACAAGCAATGAGCATTGGGAAAATGATGTTGAAACACCGTGTTTCAACACCAACTTGTGAGAATGATTTAAAAACACCTAGGTAATCTATCCAAACTTTGGGTAAGTTCAAAAACTTGAACACATTACATAGAACTACTAATCTACTCCAATCACTAACCCAAACAATCACTCGTGATGACCTGAAGCCTATTACCTCTACTATCCTGGAGGCTGGGTGGGCTCTATCACTGATCGGGATAATCACTACTAGGTCATTATGAATATTCCCTACTAGTACTAGAATATGCACTTAATGAATTCCCTATTAGAACGTTTTAGAAATTCACTACGAACACAGGTTCCCGCAAAAATATTTTAAATAAAATTGGCTAATGAGTCACAGGCCACCTATCAAAAACTTCATTTTGGCTGACACGTCACTCTTTTTGAGAATTGTTGTCAGATCATTCACATTTTTTTAGGTGACATTTGTCACTCACCTTTTTCATGACACATCATCGAAAGTGACGTCATCACTGCCACATCTGAATCTGGGAGATTGTTCTTCGGGAGATTCAGATAAATCAAAGAACATGTTAAAAAATGTCTAAGCAACAAAATATCGAAGCATTTGTGATCACGATAAATAAGACAGTGAGACACTTAGCACTAAGAAAACTTAATTAATTAAAACAGGTTTAACTATTAGTGATTAACGATAAGTAATCACTCTATAGATTTGGCCTTCGGGAGATATATATTGTCTTGCAATCAAAACCCCTAAATATCAAACTATTGAAGTACTACTACTCACTGAAAAATTAAAATCAGTTGATGACTCATAGGCCACCTGTCAAAAACTTCATTTTGGCTGAAACGTGGCACTCTTTTTGGGAACTTATGACTTTTTTCATATCATTCACACTTTTTTAGGTGACACATGTCACTCACCTTTTTTCATGACACGTCATTGAAAGTGACGTCATCACTGCCACATCACTCTGGGAGATTGTTCTTCGGGAGATTTAGATAAATCAAAGAATGGATTGAAAAACATCAGAGCAAACTTAATTAATTAAAAAAGGTTTAACTAGTCGTGAATAACGATAAGTAATGATTAATCACCTCGTAGATTCGACCTTCGGAAGATATCCATTGTTTTTATAATGCTTTCATAACCCCCGAATGCCTAACCACCAAAGTACAATGTACACTGTACGTTATGATATGTATGTAATTAAGACAATGTCGCTATATTAATTACATCCATCAATAATACACTCAATTGGGCCACTCGGCCCTAGCTAGGATTAAAGATTGGGATAAGTTTTGAAATTTGTGACCCCCAGGTAATAAATTTGACAGATTTTGGAATCATTACTATGTCAGTAGATTAATACAAAAATAGCTAGACATTAAATTTTGCTATAAATAAAGGGATTTCAAATATTATTTCAATTTTCAAGTTTCAAATCATTTCACCGTTAGCATCTAAAATTTTTGTATTCAACATTGTGAGCTCACATGTTTTTCTTCTCGCGGGAAAGTTAAGACGTAACTTCATCTTTCGAAAATCATTGCACTGCGTAAAACAAGAAAGAAGAAATATTTACCAACTAACGAATCAAACCCAATTGCATATATATTATCAGATACTACTGCTCGATCAAGAGACGTCGTCAAATCTTGGAAACAAGTTTATGAAATTTTGGAGCTCGAAATTTCTAATTCTCTCTCTCTAGATGCTTTAGCAGAAGAAGATGATGATACATTTTCAGCTAAGCTTAGACATGTGGTGGAGTCTAAATTACATAAATTTGTTGCTCATCCTAAAATTATGCCTTACATTGATATGATAAGCTAGGCCCTAGAACACGGGGATATCCCAACAAGAAGCATCTTCAGTCACCAGAAGACCTTAGTCGGCTCTTTTCGACCCAAGGATATTCAAGTAATGTATAAATTATCTTCTAAACCCAAATATATCTACAATTCATATTTTATATTGAAGTTTGAGGATAAGGAATGCACTACATATGATAGAACCGTCCACGATATAGTGAAAACCTGGTGGGGTAATCCAAGCAAGTTCAAATATGATACCCATGGTGTATATTATACAACATCCTGTGATTCTCATATCATGTATATCACCATGATGTTTTGTAGAATGTTTGGTAGGAAAAATCCTACGCATTTTACTGTAGAATGGGTTCCCATAATCCATGAGGTTGATGAGGGTTACACTTTTGATTGGGGAAAAATGTTATCAGACAATTTATCCAAGGAAATTGTGCAATACAATTTGATAAAATCTAAAGGAGAACATGCCCCTTTTATATGTTTGCATTCATTATGGATGCAATCTGTTTCAGGACTCCATTTCCTCTCATGAATTGGAGTTGGACTCCGACTAGCACCGAGCCCATACATTTTTATCACTTTAAATTATGGGAGGAAAATTCAAAGGACTTCTTCTAAGAAAATTTTCATTATGTAGTAATCCCAATTCATGAAGCTATCTATGGACAACCTCCCCCCACAATTTCAGAATAGATTATTGGAAATTTGGGTGCTATCACAGATTGGTATGTTGAGGAAAATTTTTCTTATATCAGAGTGTTCAACAATTATTTATCTCTGCATGCTCTCCCAAGATTCCTACTTAATATACTGGTTTGTAGAGAAGTAGCTTATCAAACTATCTCAGGAGGAATAACTAAAGAATTGAAGGTGTCACAGAAGAGAGTGTGACCAACCTTTCCCATACAGGTTGGTGTGTTTTCATTATCTGATTTTGAACATGATAAGGTTGAAGCTTCAGCCTTAGAAGATATAAATTAGTTGATATTGAGTATAAAAGGCATGATCCTAATAGGGTGGTTGAAAATCCTCTAGCTCAATTCAATATGAAAATATATATACATGAATATTCCCCCTATGATGAAATTTTCAGAGGAGTAAGATCATACGATGAAGTTGAAAGAAGATTTCAAAATTTGCCTCAATATCAACAGTCAGGCTTCCTCAGTTTTTAGAAGCACAAAAGGAATAGTGTTTCCAAGGTCTTACAGGGAGAACAAAATCCAACTTTATAGGTGACAGAATGGACAGAGCCCAAGCAACATAGCTTTCCTAAGGAAAAGGATAAGGAAGGGGAGAAGAGCTCAGACACATTATGAAAAGATGCAATAATATGAGTATCAGATAAAGATGACAAGAAAATATTAGAATCATTTGATGCTTTGATGAATCACGGGCATACTTTTCCTTTCTCATCACCAAATACTGAAACTCCAGTGAAAGATGTGACAAACCCAGAAGGATCTATTGCACTCAGTTCTCCCATACCATAATTAACTCCTCTAGAAACAAGTTTTGAGTTACCTGGTTCATAGATTATTAAGATAGATGACCTCACACATATTCAACTTGAGGAAATGCCTCCATCAATTTTTTTTTTCAACAAGAAAAGGAAGGCTATCATAAGAAAGGAATCTCGAAAGAAATAAGGAGTAATTACCAAAAAGCAGAAAATGATATATGATGGACAGGGACAAGGTGAACTTGAATTTGCAAAAGAAGTTTCAGACTCATCGGGAGCCTTTGCAACTACTAACCAATGGTTAGTGGATAATCTCACAAAAAAACTGTAACAAAAGAGTCTTTTGGTTGAACAATTGCATAATGATATGCAACAGATGGAAATGTCTTCCAGAAATAAAATCAATTTTGTTACAAAGAAAATCAGACATGGTTTTCAACAACAAATAAAGCAGTTAGAAGACAAACTGGAATTAAGTGTTTAAAATCAGGAGGTGAGAAATATTGTTCTTTCCTAGAAAGACAGGTTAATAGAGCAGTTGCAGTCACGGATAACTTTATTTGATAACACAAGAATGGATATCACTGCATTTAAGAAGCAAGCATCTGAAATAAATGGAAAGTTGGAAATTGTATAGCAAGACCTGCACAAAAATATGGGTATTATTCAAAGACATTATCAAGTGATTAATAATTTCTTGAAGAATATTCATGAAAAGGAGATGGAAGCCTATGCATCCAGGTCCAAATTCCAAGAATTCATAGTATGTAGGCCAAAAATCAATGTACTTGGGCTTGCCCCTTTTTCACAGTATGAGCAGATAAAGGGAGAAATGGCTTTAATGGTATGGGAAACAAATATTGAAGAAAGTAAGAAGTTGGCTAGAGAAGCAAAGGAATCTTGTCTTAACACTCTCTCAGTTGTACAGGTGGAAATGGATAAGTTTGATGGCAGTGCTATCCCTGATACACTTGGGAAAATAGAGATTGAAAGGAGCAAAGAGAATTCAAAGAAAAATAGAGAGAGTTTACAAAGTGCTATCCAATAGGTAGATCATGTTGATTTACAAATGATAAATGATCTATTGGTAAAACCAAGATTGCAACATCAGGTTACAACAAAGGCAATGGTGAAAACTCAAGAGAAATTACCTTTGGTACACAAAAAGGTTTTCGCATTTGAGTTGAATGCAAATGTCAAACCTTCCAAATTTGTTGTGGCATTAATGGAACTGCATGGTCAATTGAACGATAAAAAAAATCAAGTACATCCGAGAGCATTGAGCAAATAAAGGACAAGTGAAGTGCCAGCAAATCGAAGAAATCTCAACAAATTCAGAAAAATATGCATTGCATCTTTTGTTTTTTATTATAATATATATTATATTTTTTAGATCAAATAATGTGGAATGTATAACTACTTTTGGTTCAAACATTTTTTTATAAATAAACATATCTAATATCTATTCAAGTCTTCTTGTTGTTGAATGTAAAATAGAACTTCAACTCATTGAATATTAATAGAAAAGAGAAGATAGATATTCTACGTCTCATTTTTCTTGAGTTAACTGTTATGTGCTTTCCTTGTATTTCCATTTTCATTTTTCCTTGTATTTCCATTTTCTTGATGACACTTGTGAGTGGAAACACACAAGAAATGAGCATTGGGAAAACGGTGCTAAAACACTGTGTTTCAGCACCAACTTGTGAGAATGATTTAAAAATGCACAAGTAATTTAATAATTTATCCAAACTATACTCTATGAGTAAGCTCAAAACTTGAAACACAGAACTATAGTACTATTGATCTACTCCAATTGGCAATCACTAACCCAAACAATCACTCATCATGATTCATGACCTCAAGCCTCTGTTATCCTAGAGGTTGGGTGGGGCTGTGGGCTCTATCACTAATCAGGATGACACTTGTGTGACGTGTGTGGAAACACACAAGCAATGAGCATTGGGAAAATTGTGTTGAAACACCATGTTTCAGCACCCGCTTGTGAGAATGATTTAAAAATGTCTAGGTAATTTAATAATTTATTCAAATTGTACAGTGTAGTTTGTAAGTAAGCTCAAAATTTGGAACAAAGAACTATTGATCTACTCCAATTGGCAATCACTAACCCAAACAATCACTCATCAATGATCATGACCTAAAGCCTCTGTTATCCTAGAGGTTGGGTGGGGTTGTGGGCTCTATCACTAATTAGAATGGCACTTGTGCGACATGGGTGGAAACACACAAAAAATGAGCATTGGGAAAACAGTGTTGAAACACCATGTTTCAATACCAACTTGTGAGAATGGTTTAAAAACACCCAGGTAATTTAATAATTTATACAAACTGTAGTTTGTGAGTAAGCTCAAAAACTGAAACACAGAACTACTTATCTACTCCAATTGGCAATCACTAACCCAAACAATCACTCATTGTGACCTGAAGCTTCTGCTATCTTGGAGGATGGGTGGAGTTGTGGGATCTATCATTGATCAGGTTGACACTTGTGCGACATGCGTTGAAACACACAAGCAATGAGCATTGGTAAAACGGTGTTGAAACACCGTGTTTCAACACCATCTTGTGAGAATGATTTAAAAATGCCCAGGTAATTTAATAATGTATCCAAACTGTAGTCTTTGAGTAAGCTCAAAAACTAAAACACAGAACTACTGATCTACTCCAATTGGAAATCACTAACCCAAACAATCACTCATCATGACCTAAAGCCTCTGCTATCTTGGAGGCTGGGTGGGGCTGTGGGCTCTATCATTGAATAGGATGACACTTGTGCGATGTGCATGGAAACACACAAGCAATCAACATTGGGAAAACAATGTCGAAACACCATGTTGAAACACTGTGTTTCAGCACCATCTTGTGAGAATGATTTAAAAGTGTCTAGGTAATTTAATAATTTATCAAAACTGTAGTCTTTGAGTAAGCTCAAAAATAGAAACACAGATCTATTGATCTACTCCAATTGGAAATCATTAACCCAAACAATCACTCATCACGACCTGAAGCCTCAAGTATCCTAGAGGCTGGAGCTTGGGTGGGGTTGTGGGCTCTATCATTGATCAGGATAACACTTGTGCAACGTGTGTGGAAAAAAATAAGAAATGAGCATTGGGAAAATGGTGTTGAAACACTATGTTGAAACACCGTGTTTCAGCACCAACTTGTGAGAATGATTTAAAAACAACTAAGTAATTTATCCAAATTGTGGGTAAGCTCAAAAACTTAAACACATTACACAAAACTACTAATCTACTCCAATCACTAACCCAAAAAATCACTAATCATGACCTGAAGCCTCTACTATATTGGAGGCTAGGTGGGATCTATCATTGGTCAGGATAATTAGGTCAATCCCTACTAGCATATTCACTTAATGAATTCCCAAAACAACTCTGCTACTAGCAGAGTGGAGAACCATGAGCCCATAAATGATAATAGATTAAGATTATCCCTGCACAGTCGTGCCAAATTTAAAAAGTTGCAGAGAGGGTTCAAAATCCACTTATGACTTACCTAATATCAAGATTCAAGGTGTTGCAGGGGCCAGCCTAGCAACCAAAAACATTGACACAAAGCGACCATGAAGATGGCAAGAACTCGATGCTTTCTCCTCCTAAAATTTACAATTTTTGACAATAGAATTTCAAGTTGGAACTTGGCATTTGAAGATTTCAATCTAGGCATGGCTGAAGATTTCAAGTTGAACCACTTGGATCTATTAATATTGTGAATCACCATCAAATTGGGGAAATGTTTCTGAAACCCATGACGAAATTCATGCAAAAACTCCAAATCGGGGGCATCCTCTGTAAAACTAAAAACTCCAAATCGATGCACGAAAAAAACCCTAAGGCCAATGGACATTCCCAAATCAAGGAGAATCATGGTCCTTGGCCATGTGAAACAACTAAAATTGTGGGCGAAAATCCCGGAAGATCAATGGCTACTCCCAGAAATCGGGCGAAATGGAGGATGATCGCCATTTTTCGAAGGCGGAAATCTAAATAATATTTAAATTTTGACTGCCAATTTTGGGCTAAATATATAATTAATATTGTTTTAAAAATAAAAGGGAGGCGAATTGGGATTAATATTGTTTTTTTTTCAATATATAAAATCTGCCTTGCCAAAATTTGCAGGGGATAGATTTCTCCCATGGGCGAAATTTCGCCCCTAAAATTTTCTATGATGAATGTATATATTGAGCCTCTTATCGATGAGTTGTTGAATTTATGGGTTGGCATCACTATGTATGACATCTCTAGACCAATAGGGAAAAAACGGTTTCAATTCCATGGAATACTTGCATGGACAATTCACGATGCTCCTGGGTTAACACATTTTTGTGGTATATAATTTTCCGTTGCACTTGAATATTATATAATTTTTTGAAAATATCATGCATTTTTTAAAATTGTAATCCTAATTTTCTACATTAATTCATATATCTTGCAAGTCTTCAAACAAAGGGTAAATTTGCATATCCAGTTTGTGGTCCTAGGATAAAATCTTGTCATTCAAGAAGTTTAGGAAAGGAGGTGTTTGATGAGTATAGGCACTTTCTGCCTAAGAACCATAGTTATTGAACTACCGAGAAAGAAAAACTGAATGGTAAATAAGAGAATGAAAAAAAACCACAAAGAATGGCACCTCACCTATGGAAGTTGGAATATAATAGAAATCGTCAAGGTATGAAAATTATTTATGTATCATAATATTATAAATCTTATGATTTTTTTTTCAGTGAATATTGTTTAGCACGGTACCTAGCTATATTGATTAATTAGTGTTAATGTGATTTCGTTTATGTTTCATGAATGTCATTAAGGAATGAATGGGCTGCCATGAGGAATGGAAAGTTACCCCATACAATTCAGTAGGTTTCCCTACTATGAGCACCTACAAATAGTTCATTTGTTTGATACAATTCATATTGAGAAGAATATAAAAAAATTGTTATGGAAAATCTTAGATGGAAGGACTGACAAAGAAAGAATTGGAAATATTTGTAGTGACATCCAGGAAGCTAAGAACACATTCAAAAGTGTGATTATTAATTCTAATGGTGATGGTCGAGAACAAAGTATTAGTCTTCCATGGTTATTGACAGAGCAACAAAACAATGTTCTAAAAGAGCTCATTCAGAAAATTAGGTTTTCGATAGGGTTGTCTTTGAACATACAAAATATCTTCACTAAAAAAGGTGATTTTGGTGGGGGTTAAAACACATTACTGGCATACATTCACTAAGGTAATTATTAGGTATATTAACATATTGGTATACATATTTTATTACTTTTTTTCTCTAATTTGGAAATAAATATTAATGATTTTCTTTTTGTTACAGTATGTTCTACCTTTATCTCTCCCAGAAATCTTTGACAACAACATAAAACAAGTTATATATGATCTTGGAAAATACATGAGGTAAGTAATGCATTTTTATATGGAAAAAATTTCTTCAGTTCTTTGTAGCAAAACTTATTGACATATTGTGTTTTATTTGCAATTTTATATATTCCTTGATATTGTTCAAACCTGTTATTTTCTTGCACCAATTGTAGGTGGATTTCATCTAAAGAAATCCATAAAGAAGATATAAGGAATTGGAAGAGAGAAATTCCCCGAATAATGTGTGAAGCAGAAGTATCTACCTCCAACACTTTTCAATGCACAAGAACACTACCTCACACACCAAGTTGAAGAGATTGAATTATGTGGACCAATACACACAAGGTCGATGTGGATGGTGGAGAGGCAATTGAAGTCATTGAAGGATTTTGTTAGATAAATAGCATGTCCTGAAAGTTCTATGGTGGAGGGAGATATGGTATATCAATGCATGATGTATATTAGTCAATATCTTCCTAAATTAGCAGAAAAAATGAATGTGCCTCGCATTTGGCATCTCAACTCCATCAACAAATTTGAAGGGGAGGTCCTATTGGGGAAAGGTAGAATGAGGACCGTGAAAGGTAATTAAATGTTGTAGATTTAATATATTATACATTTAATTTTTCAATTTTATATTATCATACTCATTCATTTACTTTTGTTCCATCAATTATATTAAACTTTGCCAATGATAGCTAATTATTAATATTCAACTGTTATTTTTTCATATAGTTGGACGAGAGTGAGATGCTCTAGATTTATACATTGCAAACAATATTGATTGGATGGAGTATTGCATAGAACAATGTGAAGAATACTATGGTAGGTTATCATGGGAAGGGGTTAGTAAGATTATTTAAAAAATGCATCATTATCAACATGATATTCCTGATCTTACACAAAGGGAAATTGATTTAGCCTTTGGTTTAAAAGATAAAAAGGAAAGTATATTCACCCACATTTTTATAGTTATTTCCCATTATATCAATGTATTTGGTTTGTTTAATTTTTGAAATATATATTTACGAAGTCCATATTATATGATATTTACTAATGGACATTGAATTTTTAACTTGTTGTCCACGTTGCAGTTGAAATGCTACAAGGCTAGATGTGGTATAATGGCCGCAAATTTTGTATCACAAAGTTGGATGATAAGATGAAAGCCTCAGATTGTGGGATAAATGCAGTGTTTAAGGTCACTAATTTTTCCTCTAGAAGTGACAGGCATCTAGAAGAAACTGAAAATAGGTACTATGGGTATTTGGAGTATATAATTCAATGTGATTTTAATTCCTTTAAAATAGTTTTGTTTGAGGTCAAATGGTACAGGCTACAAATGCATGAACATGATCCTATAAGCACTATTATTGAGCATGCTAATGGATTTACCATGGTTAATACAAGGGCATTTAAACCAGGTATGAATCCTTGTGTGAGAAAGTCTTTTACTCAGACATACCTGGTAAAGTAGGTTGGTCATATGTTGCTAGATATGACCCAAGAGGAAGATCAATAAAGTATAATAATGTAGAGGAAGAAAACAATATTGAAGAAGAAGATGATGATGCAGATCAGGAGTAGGTGGCTACATATGTTTCAGATGAACAATTCGAAGAAGTTGATCATGCAAATGTAGCAGACAATGTTCTCATTGATGATATCAATGATGATAGCGAAAATGACGTTGATGATGACATTGATATGAACGATCCTTTCAATGTTATCGATTCTGAACTAGTTCATGATACAGATGTTGATTTGGATGAAGAAGAAGATGAATGATCTTTAAAAGTTGAAATGTATGAGGTAAGTGATTATATGTTTTCTATGATTTATTCTATTAATGATATATTTAGTATTTATATGATTTATTGTTTTTTAAGTGTTTACTTATATATGTTAATTATGTATTTTAAGTTTTATGTCATTCTTGTATGTAGTGTGTTACATGTTCTTTATTACA